>JAODAL010040309.1:0-37027 GCA_025379985.1 Phyllomedusa bahiana
TTATTTTCATACTGTTGGTATACACACACCAATTAAATTAAAAATATAAAATATAAAAAATTAAAAAATAAAATTTTAAAATATAATTAATATTTTTTTTATAGGTAATATAAAAATAAAAATTATATAAATAAATATATATATAATAAATTTTAAAAATATATATTATAATATATAAAATATATATTAAAAAATACACACACCGGGGCATACCGGATTACTTTTTTATATGTGGGAGGTATATTGTTTTAATCATAAACCTACTCACAAAAAGTTAGGGATATTTGGCTTCGTTGAATTTTTGGATAACAAAAAAAATTTTTGAATTTTTTTTAATGAACTAAATGAACCATTCTTTAACTTTAGAATACATTGCCCCCAAATACTCAATATTTTAGTATTTTTTGCAAAAAAGCTATCCCCTAACAAGGGGCAAAAAGGTAAGATTCACAACAGGTGTTTGATCCCTGAATGCCCCAAAAAATTTTTAGGGGATCAATTGTTGGGGAAAAAATTTTTTGGGAATTTAAAACAAAATCAAAATACCCCCATTGCGAGACTTCAAGCAGGATCTCTCGGGGGGGAAGTGAACCCCTGAGCTTAAAGTGTCATCATCAAGTTGCAACAAGACAAAGAGGAAAATGGAAGAGCAAGAAAGGGGGAAAAAAATTGGGCGCCCTTTTGGGTCCCTTTCACACTGAGACGCTTCATTGAAACAATCCAAGCAAAATGATGATAATACCCCCGTGATGACCTTAAGGTACCGACCGGTACCGACCTGGCTGAGCAAACCTCTCATTGGGCTTCCCAGCATCATTGGCACCATAATTTCTGCAGCATAATGCTCCCTGGCCCAGCCAAAAAATTAGCCCGTGCCTGGTGTTGTTTGGGCAGATCATCTAGCCACAGCCCCTGGGGGATGTAAACCTTACAGTAGTTTTAACAAGACACCGGGTTTTCCCTCCACCTCCCTAAACATGCCTGGGGTTTTTGTGGCATTCATCCTCCGGTTCCCCCAAGGCCCTTTTTTTTTTTCAATGAAAACTTTCAACCCGTGTGTTATTTAAACCAAAGGATCAAACCCTTCCTTTTCCTTTCTTGACTCTTCCAAACCCCCTCTGTAATTTTCCCGTAAACAACCTTCAGAAAAGATTACTTTTCCGAAAATCAGTTTGGGCCCCTTTCCCCTCTGAGATCATCCCCGCTTGAAGCCTTTCAATGGGGAGGGACTGTTTTATCAATTGTAAGGTGCGTCCCTTTGGGCTCATGAAAGTCCAATGTAAAAAGCATGATAGGGGGACTGTTTTAAATCCCAATTCAAATTGATCCCCCCTTTTAAAATTTTTTTGGGCAATTTAGGGGCAAACACCCTTTTATGAATCTTTTCCAAAAAGCGCCTTTTTAGGCAATGTTTTACAGGGGGGGTAATTTTTTCCCCCGAAATTTTGCTACGTAATTTGGGGCCCAAAACGGGGGGAGATGCGCGGGGGAAAATTTCGGTAATCCAAGTTTTCATAAAAGAAATTAAAGGGTTAAAGCCCCTCTCCCCGCTCATACGTACGATTCCTTTTTGCATGCACAGAGAGTTTTAAATTACATGGGGCAATTTGCTTGTGGCAAATATGGCCACGCTTTAATGAATTTCCCCCCCCGGGCCCCGGGGGTAAAAGCCCCATATTAGCGCACTTTTGGGAAAAAACCCAGGGATGTGGAGCATACATCAAAAAAGTTTTTGGGAAAAAGTACTGAAACCCCTGGGCATTGGACATGTAATTTTGGGCCCTGGCCTTTTTTAAAGTTAAGAGAGAGTTTCCCTTTAGGTTTAATTTAAAAAAAATTTTAAAAACATTTGTTTTTTTCATCCTGAAAAATTCAACCAAAAAAACAATACCCCCTAACTTTTTTGAAAGTTTTATATCTACCCCTGCTAAAAAGTAATCCTCCCATTTTGCCTTTAGACATTTTTTAAACTACCAAAATTTTGATGAATTATATTTAACTATAATTTTGCTTTATATTTTTCCCTTTTTTTGGCCCAAACAATTTTTTTAAAATCCAAGCCGGAAACATGATATATATGTTTAGATATATTATATAAAAATATATATATTATTATATATATATAAAAATATATATATATATAAAAAATTTTATATATATATAAAATATATATATTAAAATATCTAAAAATTTTTATATATTTTAAAAATAAATAAAATATATATTTTATAAATAAAAAATATAATATTTTATAAATAAAATATATATATACACTGTTTAAAAAAAAAAAAGGGGAAAACTAAAATACCCCCAAACTTTGAAAAGAAATATTCAATTTTCAAATTGTTTATTCAATTTCATATTGGGAAAAACATTAAGAACAATAAAATATAAAAAAGACAAATGAAAATCCAAATAAATATCCTGGAGGTCTGGATTTGTGTAATGATACTGTGGAAATCAAAGTGGAAAATTAAATTTCAGGTTGATCCAACTTCAGTTGGAATGCCTCAAGACAAGGAAATGAGGCTTAATAGTGTGTGGCCTCCATGTGCCTGAATGGCCTCACTACAACGCCTGGGCATGCTCCTGAGGAGGTGGCGGATGTTCTCCTGTGGGATCTCCTCCCAGACTTGGATTTAAGCAACAGTCAACTCCTGGACAGTCTGTGGTGCAACGTGGCGTTGGTGGATGAAATGAGACAGGATGTCCCAGATGTGCTCGATTGGATTCAGGTCTGGGGAATGGACAGGCCAATCCATAGCATCAGTGCCGTCATCATGCAGGAACTGCTGACACACTTCAGCTACATAAGGCCTAACATTGTCATGCATCAGAAGGAACCCAGTGCCCACTGCACCAGCATATGGCAGCAGAACGTTCTCCACATTCTTTCACATGTACTCTTATACCTGCTCTCATCCATGAAGAGCACAGGGCGCCAATGTTGAACCTACAATCTTGGTGTTCTCTGGCAAATGCCAATTGCCCTGCATAGTGTTGGGCTGTCTACATGTGACAATATTGTATTCAGGTTTACATGCTAGGGCTGTGCATGTATTTAGCTTGTTGCTACTCACATGAACTGATGCTGAAGTCACACCCACACTTGCAGTGCTGAGGAGGAGTATATGGGGGAGCAACAGTGTGACAAAATATGTCAATTATACATGTCTGGGATGTAGAATTAGTGTTATACTGTTTCTCTGTGTCTAATGACCCTGCAGCCCCCTTTTAGGTTTTATTTCTGAATGTTGGAATACTCCTTAATTGTATCATATAGAGTTTTGTGGTGATCTAATAGAGTTCTCTGATAATTTGGACACTAAACTGGGGGCCTGCTACATACTGAAATAAGTGAAAAGAAATAGAAAACATAGCAAACGCAGGGTAACCTTGCCCCGCCACATTGCTAAATGAGCGTTGTGAATACAGCTTAGCTGGCAGCCTTTAGTCTGTCTGCAATCATGTGGTCCTAACAGATCGAGCTCAGCTCTGTGGAAATGAGCCCTGGTTCCAAGAAAAATTAGCAAAAGTAAATAAAAAAAAAAATAGAAAACAATAAAGAAAAAAACTGTTTGCTCAAATCAAAACTTTTATGCCTGCCCCCAATGACCAAAAATGTTATATCACCTATGTAAGAATGACTGTAACCAAAAAGAGTACAGAATTTTAACTTATTTTAGAGGCACTAAAGCAATAGCTTTTTTTAATAATTTTTTTAATTACTATTTCCTTAAACTTTTTGCTGGATATAACAATAAAAAAATTATGTAAAAAGTTCCTAAAGAAGAAGCTCTGTTTGTCATGGAGAAAACAAAATTAAATAACTGAGCAAGAGAGGGCTTTATGGTTTTCAAACCCTCGTATAGTAAAACATAAGCAAGGGAAGATGGCCGGTCTTTATTTGGTTAAATTAGAACCATTATCGACATTGAACTGTAAACTAACTAGCAGTAAAACAAGTGTGCTACTTTGACTTAACAGTCTCAAGATTATTTGGTCAGTCTGCCATCTTGTGGAAGTACTTGGTATTGTTTTTCAACTTCTTTCGCACTGAATTTTTGGTTTGCAATGTTATGTTATTATTACATTTTGTCATAAGTTTAAAAAGAACCTGTAAAACTATTAATCCTGTAAGTATATCTTTCCATTTTTTTAAAACAAGGCTTGAAAACACAACATACTTTCCATAAGTTTGTGAAAATACCAACAACATTTGCAAGAAAAAGTAACTCTTCAGAACTAACTAGATTTCTTCAGAATTTACTGATATGGTTTAATTGTTATTTATATACAAACACAATCTAACTAAAGTAATAACATACAAACTGTTATTCAGTTAATGTGTTTGTATTGAGCATATTGAGTAAACATCCACTGTGCAGGGAGAAAAACTAAATTGACTTTTCAATATAATATGTAAGTAAAATGAGAATGCTTGGACTGGGAGAAAATGTTTGCAAGTGGGTAAATAACTGGTTCAGTGATAGAAAACAAAGTGTGGTAATTAAAAGTACATACTCAGACTGGATCCCTGTTACTAGTGGGGTACCACATGGATCAGCATTGGACCCTATCCTCTTTAATATATTCATTAATGATCTTACACAGGAATTACACAGTAGAATATCAATCTTTGCAGATGATACTAAGCTCTTTAAAGTAATCAATGCAATAGAGTATAATGTATTATTACAAAGGGATCTGGATAAATTGGAGGCCTGGGAGAAATGGCAGATGAGGTTTAACACAGATAAATGCAAGGTTATGCACATGGGGAGCAAAAATGCATTTTATGATTACTTGTTAAATGGAAAAACACTGGGAAAAAGTGACATGGAGAAGGACTTGGGAATCCTGGTGGATAGTAAACTTAATTGTAGCAGCCAGTGTCAGGCAGCAGCTGCCAAGGATTATTCTCCCATTATACAAGTCACTGTTTAGACCACACATAGAATATTGTGTACAGTTTTGGGCTCCAGTGCACAGGAAAGACATTGTAGAGCTTGAACAGGTGCAAAGGCGGGCGACAAAAATTATAAAAGGACTGGGTGGACTGCAATACCCAAAAAGATTAGCAAGATTAGGGTTATTTAGTTTAGAGAAAAGACAGTTTAGGTAGATTTAACATAATTAATATATAGTTAATAATATACTATATATAGTATATATATATATATATTTATATATACACATATATATATATATATATATATATATATATATATATATATATATATATATATATATATGTATATATTAATTATGTCACCCCTAAACTTTTCTCTAAACTAAATAACCCTAATCTTGCTAATCTTTTTGGGTATTGCATATATATATATCAAGGATCAATATAGAGATCTCCCCCAAGATCTATTGATACCCAGGACTGTATGTAGAACATGGGGCATCCTCTACATCTAGAGGAAAGAAAGTTTCTAAATAAACATAAAAGGAAATTCTTTACTGTAAGAGCAGTGAGACTGTGGAACTCTCTGCCAGAGGAACTTGTCGTGGTGAATTCACTAGCAGAGTTCATAAAAGGGTCTGGATGCATTTCCACAGTGTAATAATATAACAAGTTATAGTGACTAGGATTCTGGAGAAGGGTCGTTGATCCAGGGATTTATTTCGATTGTCAGATTGGAGTCGGGAAGGAAATTTTTCCCTAAAATGAGTACAATTGGCTTTACCTCATGGGGGTTTTTGCTTTCATCTGGATCAACACTTTAGAACAGTAGGCTGAACTGGATGGACATCTGTTTTTTTTTTGATCTTACAAACTATGAAACTATGTCAAACTAATAAGGAAATACTTAACTCCATCATGAATAGTCAGATATGTATTAATGATACAGTATATTTTCAGACTGTTGTATGATGTTTCCACAATTCTGTCTTCATCTAGTCATGGCTGGAGAATGCAGTGTAGGGACACTATGTACATAGCATGCATCCTGCAATGGAAAGGACTAGATAGAATGTGACCACACTCAATCACTCCACCTGGTTATTTTTGTTGCAGGTCATGTGTGTCACGGGTATGGTGGATTCGCTGGACCACCGCAAGCGGTGATGACGTAAGCCACGCAGGGGAGTGCAGTCTAGGTAGCCCCCGGTATTCACCAGAGCCTGCCGCAAAGTGGGATGGACTTGCTTGCGATGGCGGCCAGGGTACTGCGTGGTACAGAATCGTAATCCAGAGGTGTAGTCAGGGACAGGCAGAAGGTCAGGACGGGCGGCAGAGGTTCGTGGTCAGAGACGGGCAGAAGGTCAGGGCAGGCGGCAAACAAGCAAGGTCAGGAAACGTAGCGGACGGACTGGTACACGGGTAATCAGACAGAACTTCCAACACTCTCTAGACTAGGTAACGCACACCAATGAACTGGCAGAGAGTGCTGGGGGCGTGTCCCTTAAATAGGACCAGCGCCCGGCAATAGACCAATTACCGGGACGCTGGCCCTTTAAATTACAGACCAGCCGTCGTGCGCCCTAGGCAGTGGGTACGCGCGCAGCGGCCAGGACAGGCATGAGCAGCATACACCGGAGTGTGGACGGGTAAGTGGCTCGGCGCCGGACCACGGGTGGCAGGGGGATGGTCGCGGGTAGCCAGGGCCCCCGCGCTGGACCCCTTGTGGGCACGGGGGTGGCCGCGGGGGGCAGCGGCACCCGTGCCAGACCCAATTACAGTACCCCCCCCCCACTTTTTTTTTAAACCTAGAGAGGAGGTCAGGTGACAGGTTGGCCTCAGGTTCCCACGAATGCTCCTCCGGCCCGAACCCCTTCCAGTCAATAAGAAAGAACCGCTTCCCCCTCACTGTCTTCTCCGCCAGCACCTCCTTGACCTCAAAGATGTTATCAGAGTCGGCCACGGGAGAAGGCGAGACAGATCCCCGGGAGAAGCGATTCAGCACCACAGGCTTGAGAAGAGAGACATGGAAGGCGTTCGGGACACGCAGAGTAGGAAGCAAGCAAAGCTTGTAGGACACCGGGTTTAGTTGCCGAAGTACCACAAAAGGGCCCAAATACTTAGGGCCCAACTTGTAACTGGGCACCTTGAAGCGGATGTACTTGGCAGATAACCAAACCCTATCACCCAGCTTAAATATGGGCGGAGGTCTTCGGTACCTGTCGGCCTGGACTTTGGTGCGAGTGAAGGCCCGTAGAAGGGCCTGTCGTGTGACTTGCCAGAGTGCCTTGATGTTCCGTACTTGGGCATCCACGGCTGGAACGTGACACGAGGTAGGTAGACGGAGAGGCGGGCGGGGATGTAGCCCAAACACAATAAAAAAGGGAGAGGCTCCAGCGGACTCCGAGTCTAAGGAATTGTATGAAAATTCCGCCCAGGGGAGGAGGTCAGACCAATTGTCCTGACGGGCGGATACAAAATGTCGCAGGTAGGTCCTCAAAACTTGGTTAACCCTCTCTACCTGCCCATTGGTTTGAGGGTGGTATGCAGATGAGAAGTCCAGCTGAACCTGCAACTGAGCACACAGAGCCCGCCAGAATTTTGACACAAACTGGACCCCCCTATCAGAGACGATATGCAATGGGAACCCATGGAGCCGAAAAATGTGTTGGAAAAAGTGTTGGGCCAACTGATGAGTGGAGGGTAACCCGGGCAGAGGAACAAAATGAGCCATCTTTGAGAACCTATCGGTCAGCACCCAAATGACCGTGTTACCCGAGGAGGCCGGAAGGTCGGTAAAGAAGTCCATGGCTATATGGGACCAAGGTTTTTCTGGCACCGGGAGAGGCATCAGCAGACCCGCGGGTCTGAGGCGAGGGACTTTGTTACAAGCACAGGAGGTGCAGGCCAGGACGAAGTCTCTAATATCTTGAGCGAGGGTGGGCCACCAATAAAAGCGAGAGATTAACTGCAGGGACTTATGTACTCCAGGATGGCCAGCTGTTCGGGAAGAGTGTCCTCACTTCAGAATACGAGGCCGCATGGCAGGGCGGACGTAGGTCTTCCCCGGAGGTAGGTGATTAAGATCCACGGGGGCTGCCGTGAGGAGACATTCTGGAGGAATTATGTGCTGTAAAGGCGGCTCTGAGCCCACAGTGTCTGAGTAACTAGAAAGGGCATCTGCCCTGACATTCTTCTCAGCAGGCCGAAAGTGAAGGAAAAAGTCAAAGCGGGAGAAGAGGACCCCCTGCTTGTCACGGGATTATTTCTTGAGCAGACTGGAGATAAAGGAGGTTTTTGTGATCCGTGAAGTTTCTCGATGGGATGGCGAGCCCCCTCCAGCAAGGCCGCCCTTTTTCAAGGGCCAACTTTATGGCCAGTAGTTCACGATCCCCAATCGAATAATTTCACTCCGCTGGAGTGAAGGTCTTAGAAAAAAAACGCAAGTACGCAGTTTTCCAGAGGCAGTCTTCTGTAAGAGGACGGCGCCTGCACCCACTGAGGAGACGTCCACCTCAAGGACTAACGGACGCTGCAGGTCCAGGCGAGACAGAACAGGAGCTGAAGCAAATGCAGATTTGAGGCGCTCAAAGGCTTCTTGAGCTTCTGGGGGCCAGGATTTGGGTTGGCATTTTCTTCGTAAGTGCCACCAACGGGGCCACGAGCGCGGAGAAGTGCGGAATAAACTGTCTGTAATAATTCGCAAACCCCAGAAAACATTGGATAGCACGAAGGCCCACTGGTCGAGGCCACTGTAAGACTGCAGACAGCTTAGAGGGACCATTGGGACCCTGACCCAAGCATGTACCCCGGAAGGGCAACGAGTGCGTTCAAACGGGGCTTTTTTTCTCCAGTTTGGAATATAACGGGGGGTCCCGGAGGAAACGTTTAAGCACCGGGCGGTGGTGGCGGTAGTCTCTAGATCTGGAGAGAAAATTAGGAGTCACTAGGAAAACGAAAACAAAACATGAGGAGATCGCGGAAGATCTCATTGACAAATTCTGGACCCCCGCCGGAGAATTGCAAGGCCAAACGGATGCCCAATATTCAAAATACCATCTTTTTTAAAGGCCGCCTTCCACTCGTCGCCTTCACGGATACGAATCAGGTTGTATGCTCCACGTAACCAACTTGGAAAATAGTTTGCCCCCCGCGGCATCGAACGCTCCGAGATCAGAGGCGGGGGATATCATTTTTTAATAATTTTTTTTAAATCCCCGATAATGATGCAGGGTCTAGAGTAGTTTGTACTTTTAAAGTGAAAAAAAGCCAGCCCAAAGAAACTCCTTGGTAAAATTTGCAAAAAAGCAGGGGATCAAAAATCAAGAATTGGCGTGTACAGTCTAAATGAAAAAGGGGAATATCCAGCACGTTGAAAAAGTAATTGGCCAATAAAAATATCAAAAATTTTTAAAGGGGGTAAAAAAATCACAAAAAAAAAATAAAGCACTCACCATCAAAAATAGCAACAATCTCGTGGCACAGGAAAGAGGGAGACATAGCCTGAGCTTTGGGTTTTAAAGAACAAACATGCCCTACTCATAGCGACAACGTGAAAAAATGAATGGTTTATTTATACTTTAAGCTGATGCAAATCTCAAAGCATTTGGCAATTAACCAATCCCAAAGGCTTAAAAAAGTTCCTCCCTTTAAAAGGGATCCAGTCACCCCCGTTTGGGAACACGGAAACCCCGGGAGAGGCAAAGGGGGAAGGGCCCATCGTGCTTCCGGACATGCGCAGATTCAAATCCGCGCATAGAATGGGAAAACCCGCCCGAAGTACTGGCCCGTTGCGGGGAATTGACGCGCATGCGGGAAGCATGGACCACGGACATGCCGGGAACAGGGGCCACCGGGAAAAAATTTACACCAAGTCTCCAACAGGCAGTCATTCCGTGAAAGGGGCCGGGAGAGGAGCCCCCCCCGGGGCACGGCGCACAGACGATCGCATGAACGAGACGAAAACAGCGGAAGCGGGGGACGGGGGCACGGGGATATAGACAAAGGTGATGAACAAAAGAAAATTCAAAAAAAAAGATAAATGAAGTGGCTATAGTATCGTGATCGCATAAAATATAACAAAAGAAAAACATAAAAAAAATTTAAATTGGGAAAGAAAAGACCAACTCACTGGGAAAACATAAAAATGATGACCCAAAATGTGCAATGCTTTATGATCCGTTTGAGAAAGGAAAATTTTTAATGGGAATAAAATTTGAAGCAACAAAGAATTAAAATGAAGCATAATTTCTCTACAGTTTTAGGCCTTTTTGGGCACCGAAGTTTTAAACATTGTTATCCAATATCTTCCCTATCTCTAGGAAACGCCCAAGCCCACCTCCTCTACGGAGCGGACACCCCATTTCTATCCCAAAAACCTTAAGCGCACTAAAATCCAGCCTTGAGTATAATGAAATGCCTGCTAGATTGGATTTTTTTTCTGAATGGATCGTATTTTATTCTTTGATGGTTCCAGAATTCTTTTTTTGATTTTTCTAATGGTATTTCCCTATGTAAAATAGGTTACAAGTCTGACATAAAGCCCCATAAAAACAACTGGGAGTTAAAATTTTTATATAACTTTGAATCTGGAACACCCCAGTACCCTCTGAAATTTCCAAATTCTTTAATTGGAGAGCAAAATTTTCATGTTCGGGGGAAAGGATTGGTGCCACACTTTAAAAAAACCCCTAAAATTTTGCCATGGGGATTCTACCCACATTGCGTACTTGTTGGAAGTGAAGATCCCCCAAGGGGCTTTGCTCTACGAGAGACCAACGATGACCTTTTGGAGAAAGTTACATAATATTTTCCTCGTAAAAAATTTGGGAAATATTATTTACAATATTTTTAATTTCTTAAATTGTCTACGTGGTCTAATACAAGGGGAGGAAAATTGCCGAAAGGGATGTGTTTTTTGGGGGGGGGAAAAAGATATTTTTGTTTAAGTTAAAGCCCTTAAATTGGCAGACTGTAATAAGTTTTTTGGAACCTCGAGCAGATTTTGCTTTGGGATAATTTCACTTCCACCTGAAATGATTCAAAATTTGTACAGTTGCGCCTTGCACGCAAGATCTTCCCCCCCTCGTATGGATTTTTTTTGTAGATTTACTATGAAAACTTTTAAAAGTAAAATATATTTCCCAATGGGCTTCCGAAGTGACAGAGATAATGGATTGCTGGGCCTCCCCAATAGTGTCAAATCTAAAAAAGATTTGATCATGCATCGGAACGAAAGTGAATACAAGTTGAAGTATTTTTATTAACAAATGTCAGAAGGAAGGCAGGGAATACATCTCCCTTTTTCCAAAAATTTAAAGATCATCGAGTATCTACCCTACCATTCCAAATGGTGCAAGAAAGGATTATGGGTAAGAAGATGAAAGCTCCTCCCACCAGGGCAAGTAAGGTTTCCAATAGGGCGAAAAATTTTGCCCCCATTACACCCCCTTGCATTGGACATAAAAATTATCAATAAAGGTAAATAATATGGGACTAAAAATTCAATCACCCTTTGTAAATAAACAATTAAAAATAGAAAGTTACGTATTATGCAAATACTGAAGGCCTGATTTGTAATAAAGATATACTTGTAGAGTGATTCTACTCTTTTTAATCCCGGGGATTTGAATGCCATTTTTTGTGCGGAAACTTATAGTAATCTTTCTGTCCTTCAATAACCAGTACTCGCTTAAAAAATGGTTGAAGAAAGAGTACACCCCCTTGCCAAGCCTCTCTGAAAAGGGCCAAGCCCAAAAACAAAGGTCTCATTGGTGGGGTGATAGAGTTCTTGTGGATTTAGGTAACCCCATTAATACTGGTACTTGGGGGTTGTCACATTTTATGAAATCGGGTTGATTACGTTTTTAAAGGTAGAGTGACCCCTCCTCCACAATTTATTAGCTATTATTTTTTTTTTGTGTTGGATTTTGAGCAATTTATGTAAGTGGACCTATCTCAAGCACCGAGTCCATGGAGCTTTCAGTAATCATCTTTGTTTAACACTACTATGTGCCCCCTTTATCGGGCCATTTTATTTCGATGTTTTGCATGGATTTAATTGTTTGAAGCAAACTTTATGTAGGGTTTAAAATTAATAAAGATCCCCTTTTTAGCAGATTGTGAAGTTCCCTAACTCTTTTTTTTTTTAAATTTGGGACTGAAAATTGCCATTGGGGGGGTCCTGGATTTATGGGGGTAAAATCCGGATTTGAGACTGGAAAGTTATCAGCCAGGCACCTTTGTTACGAATTGAACCTTCCCCGTCAACAGTTCACTCCAGCTGATGAAACTCTATCAAATAAAGAAGACTCAAATTAGAAGAAAATTTATCTACAATCAAAATCCTTAATCTGAGATTGAACAATATCAGGACATTTAGCTTATACCCGGGAAATTTGCAAAAATTTCAAGAAAACTCTCACAACTAGAAGAATCGATTATAGAGTCCAAAAAAATTAAATTCCAACGAGATATGGACGATTACGCTCATGATCAAGTTTATGAATGGGGCCGTCGAACCTCGAACTGGAACACACCAAGATCTATCTTAAAAAGTCCTTATAAAAATAAAAAATGGAGAAACAGGAACAAGAGAGTTAGCTTTGATTCAAAACATCTGGAGTCATCAGACACTAACACCGATACGTCCATGGATACATCCAGAGAGAGCCTTGCCACCACTAGTTCCAACTCAGGAAATACAGGACATTCGTACTATAAAAATTCAAAAAACAAGAAGCGAAACCAAGCACAAAACATCGGCATAGAGGAGGAAGGAAACACTCAAAGAAAGAAAAATCCAAGAATGTTAACTCGTCTACTAGAACACAAATAGGACAAAATAATACAGTGGACGTTCTTAATCTCTCCTCCATTACTCTATCTCAGGATCAGATCGCTGTCCTCTCATTAGGCCTTAATTATGCCTTAGAGCGTAACTTTGATTTGTTTACAACTATAAAAGATATTAATAAATTCATGAGACTATTAACTCTAAAAAGGCACTTCTGGCAGGACAGCGACCAACAAGATCAACCATATCCTGTAAACATAAGTACACGTGTTACTAATGAATTTCATGATTGTTCTTTCCTTGAGCAGGTGGGTCTATCTTCTCTCTTTGATTTGGAACTGGAGGGCACTACATGCGAGGCTCCTATCAGCCTGGCTGATAACTTTCCAGTCTCAAATCCGGACTTTTATCCCATAAACTCCAGGACTCCCCTAATGGACAAATTTCAGTCCCTAATAGAAAAAGAGCTTAGGGAACTTCACAATACTGCTAATAAGGGATCTTTATTCAATCTTAAACCCTCACATAAAGCTGCCTTCAAACAATTAGAATCCATGCAAAACATCGAAATAAAGATGGCCGATAAAGGCGGCACTATAGTAGTGTTAAACAAAGATGATTACTGTAGCTCCATGGACTCGGTGCTTGCAGATAGGTCCACTTACACTAAATTAGCTCAAAATCCAACACAAAAATATAATAATGAGCTACATAAATTTCTTTATGAGGATGACATATTATGTAACATTCTCTCAAAAGGTCATCGTGTGGTCTCTCGTAGAGCTAAGACTCTCGGGGACTCTCTCACTTCCAACACAGTACGCAATGTGGGTAGACACCCCACATGGCTAAATTGTAGGGGTTTCTATAAGTGTGGCACCAATCCTTGCCGAACATGTAAATTTGCTCTCCAATGTAAAGAATTTGGCAATTCAGAGGGTACTAGGGTGTTCCAGATTCAAAGTTATATAAATTGTAACTCCCAGTATGTTATTTATGGGGCTTTATGTCAGACTTGTAACCTATTATACATAGGGAGTACCATTAGAAAACTCAAAATAAGAATTCTGGAACACATCAATGATATAAATACAGATCCATTCAGAAACAAATCCAATCTAGCTAGGCATTTCATATATACTCACAGCTGTGATTTTAGTGCGCTTAAAGTTTTTGGCATAGAAAAGTGTGTCCGCTCCGCTAGAGGAGGTGACTTGGAGCGTTACCTGAGAGATAGGGAAGCATATTGGATAACAATGTTGAATACTTCGGTGCCAAATGGCCTAAATCTACGTAGAGAAATTATGCTTCACTATTAATATCTTTACTTGCTTACAAACTACATTCACTATTAATAGATTTTCCATTTCTCAAACTGTATCATAATGCATTGCACATTTGGATCATTATTTATTATGTTTGCTAGTGAGTTGGTCTTTTCTTACCCTAATTAATTTTTATTATGTTATTTCTATCTGTTACTATTTTATGCAGATCACGTATACATATAGCCACTTCATTCATCTTATTTTTGATATGCTTGTGTTCTATCCACCTTTGTCTATATCCTGTGACCGCCGTCCGCCAGCGCATATGGTTTCCAGCGACAACTTTCGTTCTCGCTGTTTTCCTGTCTCTGTACATGCGAGGTCGCTCTCGTGCGCTCGTGCCACCCGGCCGGGTTCTCTCCCGGCCCTTGCGCGGAGACTGATCTGCGCATGTCTGGAGACATTGGTGATAATTTTTCCCGGTGCCACTGTTCAGCGGCATGTCCGCTGGTCCATGCTTCCACACATACGCGCTCACTCTCCTGCGCACGCGCCAGTACTCCGGGCGTTTGCCCATTCTATGCGCGGAGTTTGATCTGCGCATGTCCGGAAGCACCGATGGCACTTCCGCCTTTCGCCGTCTCCGGCGTTTCCGATGTTTCCAAGACGGCGGTGCACATGGATCCTTATAAGGTAGGAACTTTTTTAAGCCTTGGTGATTGGTTAATTGCCAAATGCTTTTGACATTTGCAGCTCAGCTATATGTATAAATAAACCATCTCATTTTTCACATGTTGTCGCTATGAGTAAGGGCATGTTTGTTCTTTAAGCCCGAAACGCGTCAGCGCTATGTCTCCCTCTATGCCTGTGCCACTGAGCATTGTTGCTATTTTTGACTGGTGAGTGCTTTATTTTTTGTCTTGTGATTTTATACCGCTTTAATAAATTTTTGCATATTTCCATTGGCCAATTACTTTTTGCAACGTGTTGGATATCCGTATATCTATTTAGGGTCGTAGAGTACCATCTTTCTTTTCAACGAAGAAGAAGCCGGCCCCCGCAGGCGAGGAAGACTTGCGTATGAAGCCCTTACGGAGGTTCTCCTGGATATACTCCGACATAGCCTTAGTCTCCGGGACGGAAAGAGGATAGACTCTGCCTTGGGGAGGAGTACTACCGGGTTGCAGGTCAATAGGACAATCAAACGGCCGGTGCTGGGGCAGAGTTTCGCCCTGCCTTTCAGAAATGACGTTGGCAAAATCCTGGTACGGAGTGGGCAGACCCGACAGAGGCTTCGTAGACTTTACAGAGGTGGACGAAGAGCAGAACAGAGAACTGGAAGGCATCGCGAGTGGCACGCAGGGCCCCAACGGATAATTTCGCCCGTGTTCCAATCCAGGGTCGGAGCATGGTCTTGCAACCAACAAAGGCCCAGGAGGATTTCCGGAGGAGTGAGGCAGAACCAGTAGTTTAAAGTCTCCTTGTGTAGAGCGCCTATCTGCAAAGTGAGGGGCGCCGTGCAGAACCGGATAGCGTCCTTTAGGCATTCGCCACTGACGGAGGAAACAAACATGGGTTTCTGCAAAGGGGTCACCAGGAGACGAAATTTGGAGACCAGAGCTTGGCTGACAAAATTTCCAGCGGACCCCGAATCAAGGAAGGCAGTGGCTTGAAAGGTGCTGTCCGGTGAAGTTCCACAGAGTACGGGAATGGTCAGAAGAAGAGAGGCCGCACTGACACCCAGGGATGCCTCTCCTGCGAGCCCTAAGGTGCGAGAGTTTCCCGAACCCATCGGACAGTCCCCAATGAAGTGGCCAGAACCGCCACAGTAGAAGCATAGCTGCCTCAGACGACGCTGCGAGCGTTCTTCCTGGGTCAGGTGGGCTCTCTCGACTTGCATGGGTTCGTCCCTTGGCGGAGGAAGAGGAGGACGTTGGAAGACGGGAGCCAGACGAGGTAGCCGGTGTGGACGGGCGACCTCCCGTTGAAGGCGGAGCTCTTGTTGTCTCTCCGCAAACCGAATATCAATTCGGGAGGGCAACTGAATCAGTTCGTCCAGAGCGGAAGGCAGGTCCCAACCAGCGAGCTCATCTTTAATATGGCCCGCAAGGCCTTGCCAGAAGATTGCCACCAAAGCCTCATTATTCCAGTCCAGCTCAGAGGCGCATTATATGCCGGGACCAACACATTGTAATGTGCCTAAAAATGATGCGCTGTGCACCTCCATAATGAATTGCGCCTATTGAGGCGCATAGCACATCGTTACAAGTGTATATGTGTTAGTCACGGGTGCCCCTGCGACCGTCACCCTGGGTCGCAGGCGCACCCGTGCCCCTCCGTCTAGCGGCGCCGCTACCCGCATGTCGGGCAGCGGCACGCTCGCTCTGCCGGGTCCCTGTTCACTTACCCGGCCGTGTTCCGGCTGCTGCTCCTGTCTCCCGGCGGGCGCGTCCCCGCTCCCTGCTGAATTTAAAGGGCCAGCGCACCGGTAATTGGGTATTGCCGGTCGCTGCCCTTATTTAAGCCTGCCTCTTCCTGATCCGCTTGCCGGATCTTTAGTGCCTTTTCCAAGCCTACTGAGAAAGCGTTCCAAGTCTTGTCCGTCATTACCGTGTACCAAACCTTTTTGCTCCTGTCTCTCGACCACGAACCTCTGCCGCTTGTCTTCACCTACCGCCTGACCCCGACTACGTTTACGTCTCACGATTCTGCACCACGCTCACCCTTGGCTGCCACCGCAAGCAAGTTACGCCAGTGGAAGCGACCTGGTAGTCTCCCGCCGCAGCAAGTCCATCCCGCTTTGCGGCGGGCTCTGGTGAAAACCGGGTTCTACTTAGACTCCGCTCCCTGGCGTTGGCTTATACCATCGCTTGCGTTGTTCCAGCGATTCCACTACCACTGTCCGTGACACACATTTTACTTGTATGTGTTAGGCGCATTGCAAGTATGTGTTAGATGCATTTCATATACTTGTTTCATAGTTTCATAGTTTGTAAGGCTAAAAAAAGACAAGTCGTCCATCTAGTTCAGCCTGTTGTGCTAAGGTGTTGATCCAGAGGAAGGCAAAAACCCCCAATGAGGTAGAAGCCAATTGTACTCATTTTAGGGAAAAATTCCTTCCTGACTCCAATCTGGCAATCAGAAAAATCCCTGGATCAATGACCCCTCTCCTGAATCCTAGTCACTATAACTTGTTATATTATTACGCTCCAGAAATGTATCCAAACCCTTTTTGAACTCGGTTATTGAATTCACCATGACAAGTCCCTCTGGCAGAGAATTCCATAGTCTCACTGCTCTTACAGTAAAGAATCCCTTTCTATGTTTATGTAGAAACTTTCGTTCCTCAAGACGTAAAGGATGCCCCCTTGTTCTAGATACAGCCCGGTGTATAAATAAATCTTGGGAGAGATCTCTATATTGTCCTTTGATGTATTTAAACATATTTATTATGTCCCCCCGAAGCCTTCTTTTCTCTAAACTAAATAACCCTAATCTTGCCAATCTTTCTGTGTACTGTAGTCCACCCAGTCCTTTTATTATTTTATTTGCCCGCCTTTGTACCTGTTCAAGCTCTACAATGTCTTTCCTGTGCACTGGTGCCCAAAACTGTACACAATATTCCATGTGTGTCTAACCAGTGACTTGTATAATGGGAGAATAAATGTCTCATCATGTGCATCTATGCCCCTTTTAATGCACCCCATGATCCTATTTGCTTTGGCTGCTGCTGCCTGACACTGGCTGCTACAATTAAGTTTACTGTCCACCAGGATTCCCAAGTCCTTCTCCATGTCACTTTTACCCAGTGTTTTTCCATTTAACATGTAATCATGTAATGGATTTCTCTTCCCCATGTGCATAACCTTGCATTTATCAGTGTTAAACCTCATCTGCCATTTCCCTGCCCAGGCCTCCAACTTATCCAGATCCCTTTGTAATAACATATTATCCTCTATTGTGTTGATTACTTTACAGAGCTTAGTATCGTCTGCAAAGATCGATATTCTACTGTGTATTCCCTGTGTAAGATCATTAATGAAAATGTTAAAGAGGATAGGGCCCAATACTGACCCTTGTGGTACCCCACTAGTAACAGCGAAAAAGTCTGATTATTTACCTTTAATTACTAACATTTGTTTGATTACTACCCTTGTAACGATAAGCTATGTGCCTCGGTATTACATTACATACGCTTCTAATGATATGCTATGTGCCGCGATTTGCACTAATCATGGCACAAAACATTTCATTGGTAGAGTACGTAATGCCCCTATTGAGGCACATTGCGCACGGTGGCGCATAGCTTATCATTACAAGTTTATGAAATGCGCCTAACATATATACACTTGTAATGATGCGCTGTGCGCCTCAATAGGCGCATTTCGTTATGGAGGCGCACAGCACATCATTTTTAGGCGCATTATGTTTACTATGAAAGGTATACCTAACGGCAGATTTCTGATAGGGTTGGACTTTCTGGCGCACTTTACACTTATTTAATGCGTCAAAAATTGACGTAGCATCGCCAATTTTCGCACATCTTGCCCTATGTTTTCTCAGATCTTCTAAAATCTAGGCACGGTTCACACCAACTATCAGGGTCATAAGACATTCAGGGCCCGGGCCCTCTGTGTTATGTTTTGCTGAATAGGGTCGGGTTCCTACAGCATTTTTCATGCAACATCATGGACTGCAAAATGCATTTTTACAGAAAAAAAATCTTATGTTTCTGTCATTAATTTTAATAGATTGTGTCCATCACCTCAGCAGTACATTTTATAATGAAAATCAATACTGACAAAATTGCTTTTCAAAAGCTCTCACCTATGTATGATAGTATAATATGTTAAAAATAACAGTCGGACAGTTGCCATATAATACACCTAGGCCATGTCAAAAATCTGATGACATTTTAACTTCACCTCACCGCAGTTTTTGGCGCAGTTTTTGTGCAAAAAAAATGCAATTGGATTTCCTGCTGGCCCCATACATTGAGGCTACAGGAAAGAAAAAACATGTTCTCTCTTCCGCCAAACGGCCGGCAGTTTAGGAATCCTCAGTAAAAAATCTGTGCTGTGTAGACTAGAGCACGGATTTTCTATGGAGTGCTACACAGCGCTGGGTACTGTCAGATTTTCGGCGGGTACCAAATACTGAATCTGCCATAAATCCAATGAAAACCTGTGCTGTGTAGACATAGCCTTATAGTAACATAGTTACTGTACATAGTTAGTACGGTTGAAAAAAGACATGTGTCCATCAAGTTCAACCAATGGTGGGGAAAATGTGGGGAAGGGAGGGAGACAAGGATTTCAAGCCCAGCCTCCCCACTGGTTAATGCCCTGAAACCCACAATGCAAGAACCAATCTGCTCCAGAGAAGACCCCATCTCTGACCCCAGAGCCGCCACCAGCCAGGATCCAAAATTTTACATAACTACGTACGCATTAATATTCTTTTGTTTCAGGTAGTTATCTAAACCTTTCTTGAAACTCTGTACTGTTCCTGCTGTGACCAGCTCCTCAGGCAGGCTATTCCACAGATTTACAGTTCTTACCGTGAAGAACGCTTTTCTCCTCTGGAGATTGAATCATTTTTTCTCCAGCAGAAGGGAATGTCCCCTTGTCTTTTGAGGGGGCTTTAAATGATTTTTCCCCATACTTTTTGTAGGGACCATTTATATAAATTAATCATGTCCCTCTGAAGCTGTCTTTTCCCAAGACTAAATAAGTTCAATTCTACTAACCTCTCCTCATAACTAAGATGCTCCATTCCCCTTATAAGTTTGGTTGCTTATCTTTGCACTCTCTCTAGCTCCATTACATCTTTTCTATAAACTGGAGCCCAGAACTGAACAGCATATTCTAAGTGAGGTCGCACCAATGCTTTACACAGCGGTAGAATTATATCCTTGTCCAGCGAGTTCATGCCTCTTTAAATACACAACAATATCTTACTTGCCTTAGAGGCAGCTGATGCTGTAGTCTATGATCTACAAGAATGCCCAGATCTTTCTCAACAAGTGATTCTCCAAGTTTTTCTCCCCCTAGGACATATGCAGATGCAGAACCTTACATTTATCCACATTGAACCCCATTTGCCAAGTGGATGCCCAGGCACTCAGTGTGTCCAAGTCTGCTTGCAATTTATGAGCATCTCCATTGATTGCACTACCCTACATAGATTGGTGTCATCTGAAAAAATAGAAACTGTGCTATTGATCCCTTCCACAATATCATTAATAAATACATTAAATAAAAGAGGACCCAATACTGAGCCCTGCGGCACACCACTCATAACCGGGGACCACTCGGTGTAGAAGACATTTACCACCACTCTCTGAGTACGATCCGATAGCCAGTTTTTAATCCAATTACACACTGTTATTTCTAATGTAATGGATTCTAATTTACCCAGCAAACGCTTATGAGGGACAGTGTGAAACGCCTTTACAAAGTCTAAAAACACAATATCCACAGCCACCCTGCTATCCAGACTTCTACTCACCTCTTCATAAAAACAAATCAGGTTACCCTGATAACTTCTGGCCTTAGTAAAGCCCTGCTGGCAATCACTTATAATATTGTATTCATCCACATATTCCTGCATATAGTGCCTTAGGAGCCCCTCATGCATTTTGCCCACAACAGATGTTAAGCTTACTGGTCTATGATTACCTGGGCAAGACTTGAATCCTTTTTTGAAGATGGTAAATACATTTGCCTTGCACCAGTCTCCTAGCACTATACCAGTCACCAGAGAATCTCTAAATATCATATACAGAGGCACCCCGACAACCAAGCTGAGCTTTTTAATAACTCTTGGGTGTATGATATCAGGGCCTGGACCCTTTTTTCCCATTCTTTTTTAATTTAACTTGGGCCCTGGCCCATTTAAAAACTAGCCAATCAATTAAGCAATGATGTGTTAACAGTACTGGCACCACCTACACCGTACTGCCCTCCCCCCCACAACGCTTTCTCACGTTATAATACTGAGCTGAAAATCCTTTTTATACCCACCTTTCCTGTCCCCGTGCCACTCCCATTACATTTTTTAAGGCCAACATGCTCCGATTTTTGGCTTTTTTGGCATTTTATGCTTAAAAAAATTTTTCTTTGTGTTTGTCTTGCATCTTTGGCCCCTGCCTTTTCTTTTGTTTTTACTGTTTTTAATCACTTTTTTACGATTTTTTTAAGCTCTTTAATTTTAAAAGGGCAAATGCGGACCCTCCTGATTGATATTTTTTAAATGCCCTTTTTTTTTATTTTTTTGCCCTTTTAAAACAGAAGGTAGAAGCCATGTGAATTAGTTCTAATTGCCAAACTTTTCCCCATAGGAATCTTTTTCATAAATTTCCCCAAGAAATATTTAAAGCTTTCCCATTTAGCTTCTCACACCCTTGCAAATACCCCCAGTCTATGTCCTGTATTGAGGCCCTCGAAAAGGGGGAAAATTTGCCCCTTTTAAAATTAAATTTTTTTTTCCCCTTTTCCCCCGCCTGTGTTCCTTTTTTTCCAGTTAACACAAAATTAATTAATTGTGGTTGCTGTTACCAGATTTTCAGAAAAATGACCTCCAAAATTCTGTTTTGTTAGAAATTCCCAGATCCAAAAGCATCACCCACAAACGCCCCAAAAATGATTGGGAACTTCCTTCCCTTTTCATTTTGATGCAAAAACCGTGACCCCAGTCAATACCTTGGAATTAAATCACCCTTTATTACCACTGTCCCTGCCTGTGCTGTCCACACCTTTTCATTATACAACCTTTCTTCTTTTCCCCCTCATGATGTTGGGGGGATCATAAAAAGACGCCAAAATATTTTTTCTGCATTAACCCCTCCTTTTTTTTTCCCCACCCACAATGTTTCCACATCCCAGCAACTTCCCCTCTTTTTTCCCCCCAAAATTTCCTCAATCTTTCCTTACAACAGACACAGTCCCCTCCCCTCCTACACACTGCCCCCCAAATTTAAAAAACCTTGAAGGTTGACACCCCAATAGCGGGGAGTCCACCAGTTCAGCAATACCAACCACATAAAACTGCCCCCAAACTAGGGGCCTCAAGCTCCCCCATTTTGGCTGCTAGACTAACAAAAAAGCAAAAAACCTAGGATCAATACTGGAAAAAAAAACCCCCAATAAATTTCCAATAATATTAAAATTAAAACCATTTATGCAGGGGTTGTCAACATATAATGATTCACGCATTTTCATCCAGTGACAAAAGGGAAATCTTCTCGATGAGACATTTACTTTCCCTTTTTTTTTTTCCCTCCGGCACAAACGCCATATGACTTCTACTAGCCATACTATTCTAGAGGGTTCCAAAAACCAACATTTAGAACCTCCCTTTTTCACAAATATACTTACCTACCTACTGGGGGTTGGGGTGTCCATAAAACCCCCTACTTAATGGGGGGCCCATAAGGGAAAACATGATGATGCCCCTCCCCAACTCAACCCATCGAAGGAAAGTGGTGCCTCGTGGGGGAGGGAAGTCACCACGTTCCTACATAGGCCGCATTAACTAAGAGGTATAAAAGCCCCCCCCCCCCCCACACAGTAGGGAGATACGTAAAGTCCCCCCAGAATAGGGGGTATATACCCCTAGTAGGGATATATATATAAATATAAAAAATTTTAAAATATATATCCCCCCAGATAGTTTATCCCATCCCCACATAGGAGATATGGTAGATATAGGGTCCCCCAGGGTTAAGAAAGACCCCCCTCAAAGTAGGCAGGTATAGGCAAAACCAGTAATTTGGGGACAAATTTCCACCCAAAGGTAAGGGAAAATATAGGACCCCGTAACTAAGTAGATGTATAGGCACTTTAGGTAACTAGGAAGGTAAATAGGCCTCCCAATAGGTAGGTAAATACGTTCCCTTGGTAGGTAGGTATATAGGTAGGTATATACGTCCCACAATAGTTAGGTATGTACAGTATGTAAGTAGGTAGGTAGGTATATAGGTCCTTCATAATCATGCCGCCTGCGTGGTCACGCTACTCCCGACGCAAGAATCTTGATGTCATTATATCATACTGCCTGTGCTGTATACTCCACTAGGACGCGCATACAGTTGAAAAGACCATGGCTCCTCCAGGCCCACAGCAGTGATGGACAGACTGCTGATTCAGGGCGTCACTTTTATCTAGGACACAAGCCCTAGATAAAACTGTCTAATGATAGATAAACAGATTTGTCAGTAACCTGGCTTTGTCTGCTTTAATTTAACTACAAAACATCTGTGAAACACACACTTCCAATCTCATCTCCTTAAGCTAAACACCTTTAACCAAATAGCCTAAGGAAAAGTCATTAACATAGTGTTGTATTTACTTTTTCTCTGTGCATTGTGAACAGTAGAACTGTTAGAGTGTAATTAGTTAAGTTACATTTTATTAGTATATAATTTTGACTTAGATAATAACAAAAAATTTTTGCAGAAAATTTTTCAATGTTTTTAGAATAGATTTTTCCAATACGGCCTTTTAAAAAAAAGAAACCCCCTGGCAAAATTTTAATTTCATAATTTTAACTGCATTTGTGTCCTCTCACACAAAGATCTATGTAGAAGGGGGATAAACCAAGTTAGTGGAGAGGGAATGGCCATTAGTCTTTGTGAGATAGAAGGGCATGGCAGGGAGTTGGAATATGAAAACAGTCATTGAGAAGGGAGAACGCTTTAGCCATGGCACAACCTTGTCAAGAAGGGGGAAACACAATAGTCTTTTTGAGATTGAAGGACCCCAAAACAGGGAGTCTTTGTGAGCGTGGTGGAGCTATGAACAGCAGAAAAGGGTACTAAAGCAACAGCCTAGTGATAAAAGGGCCTGGCAAAGTCCCATGTGAAGGGGGGGGGGGGACATAATCAGCAGACTGGAGGACATGCAAAACAGTCCTTTACATTTTAACAACAGAAGTTGAATTTTTTTCAACTCTCACATAGCGGGGCCCCCCCCTTTCCCACCCGACTACCTGACAAATTCCTTTTCCCGGAGAGGTATTCCCCCCCCCCAACCCCTTGTTACAGACTATTTTTCCAGTTTCTCTTACTTTGTCCTGGGGGGGTTCTTTTTTTCCCCACCCGCAGACCCCCCCCAGTACAGTAACCCCCCCCCCCCCCCCCCTTTAAAACCCCCCCCTTCCCTAAAACCTAATTTTAACCCAAAACCCCCCCCCCCACCCCCGGGGCCCGCCCCAACCCCCCCTCAATAAAAAAAACCCCTTCCCCTCACCCCATACAAAACCCCCCCCCTTTAAAGAACCCCCCCCCCCCCCCCCCCTTTCCCCCCCCTTTCTGGCCTGAAGGAACTTCTGAATGAAAGTTTTCCCCTTTCCCAAAAATTTTTTTTCCCCTGGCCCCCCATGACCTCCTTCGGGGCCCCAACCCCTTCCAGTCAATTTAGAAAAAAAAAGCTTTCCCCTCTTTTAACCCTCCCTTTATATCTAAAATCTCCTTTACTTTTGAAAAAACACCCGGGGGCAACGGCCTCAGGGGTGGGAGGGGCAACTCCCCAGAGAAGCGATTTAAGGGGTAAACCCAAATTTTTTAAAGAGAGACATGGGAAGGGGGTTTTGGGGGCCCTCATAGTGGGAGGAAAAGGGGGGAGCTTTATGCCACTGGGGTTTAATTTCGCCCTTAAAAAACCCTCGAATGGGCCCCCGAAAACCGGGGCCCCCGCTTTTAAAACTGGGAAAACCTTTTAAACGGATATATTTAGGGCCCAAAAAACCCCACCTTTTTCACCAGGGGAAAAGAACGGGGGGGGTCCTTTTGCTTTTTTTCAGCTTTTTCCTTGGCGCCCGGGGGGAAGCCTGGAGTAAGAATGGTGCGTCTGCTTCCAGGGTAAACTGTCAAGTCCGGGCCAGGCCCCCCTCCACGGCAAAAGGGGCCTCAGAAAGGGCACCCGAAAGGGGGAAAGGGGGGGGCGGGGGTTTTTGCCGTAGACAAAAAAGAAAGGGGCAGCCCCCACAGCTTCCCCAGCCCAAAGAGTTTAAAAAAAACTCGGCCCAGGGGCAACCCAACGGGCCAATCATCCTTTTCGCTCGGGGGGACAAATGGCGCCGTTTTGCAGCCTAGTGGGCTGGTTTTTCTCCTCATTGGACCCGGGGGGGGGTAGGGGCCAAAAAAGCCCCCGGTTTTACCTGTTAAAAAGGGTTTCAGAAGGGGCGCCAGAAAAACTGGGGCCCCAAAAAGGGGGCCCCTTTTCCGGGTATTTTTTCGAGGAAGCCCCTGCAGCCGGGAAAAAATGTAAAAAAAAAAAAAAATAAAAACTGGCCAGGCCGGGGGGGGCTGAAAGGGGAACCCGGCAGAGGAATAAAAATTTAGACAACTTTGAAAACCGTCGGAAAACCCCCCCAATCACCCGGTTTTTCCCCGAAGGAAAAGGGGGGATATCCGTTTTTAAAAAACCATGGCCCACATGGGCCAAGGACAAATGGATATCGTTTGAGGGGAAAAGGGGGGGCAACCTTTAAACAGGGGGCTTGTTTCGGGCACAGGGAACGCAGGACTCCACAAACTCACGAACATCCCCGGGCTAGCCCGGGCCCCCATAAAACTGAGAGATGAGGGGGCAGGACCCCCCTGCACTCCTTGGGTGCCCCCCCCATAAAAGGGAGCAAGACCCCAAAAAGACAGAATCTTCTTCCCAAAAAAAAGGGATGGGGGAACGGGAAGTCTTTACGGGGGAAATTTTGTTGTAAGGGTCTTAAAAGGCCTGCAAAAGAGAGCCTACTTTGGGGGGATAATGTGCCGGGAGTGGGCTCGTCCCCAGTCCAAAACCCGAAGCAGGGAGAAGCCCCCGGCCTTAACATTTTTGTTTTCCCCAGGGGGGAAAGTAATGGAAAAATTAAATCGGGAAAAAAAAAGGGGCCCAAAACGACCTTTTCGTGGGTTTTAAAGCGTTGAGGGTGTCGAGGAAAAAAACATTTTTTTATGGTTGGGTTTTAAATGCTGACCGGGGGACGACCCCCTCCAAGGAAAACCGGGCCAACCCCCCCAACCCAAACCCGCTTGGGTGGGCCCTAAAATCCCGGTCGGCGATAGATAATTCCTTTTTGCAAAAAAGGAAAAAACTTTTTGGAAAAAAAACGCTAGGGGAGGGGGTTGCCTTTTGGGGCCCCTTTTTGGAAAATTTTCATCCCCCGGCCCCCACCGAGGAGGGGTCGACCTCGAAAAAAATGGTTTTTCCTGTATTTTTGGGCCGGGAAAAGCACAGGGGCAAGCAGGCAGACTTTTAAATTGGTGAAGGGTTTTTTTCTTGGGCCCCTGGGTTGGGCCAAGTTTGGGTTTTCGTTTTTTCTTGGGCAAGTCCACAAAGGGGGGGTACCCCCGAGGAGAAAAGTGGTAAAATTGCCTGTAAAAATTGGCCCAACCCCAGGGAAACTTTGTTTAAAACCCGAGACCCCGGGAGCGCCCGGGGGCTGTAGGGCAGCAACAACTTAACGAGGTCCATCTGCAGGGGCCCCGTCGGAAATATGTAGCCAAGGAAAGGGTTGGCCTTTTGCTATTTGGAAAAACACTTTTTCCCAACTTGGGATAGAGGCGGTTAGGGCCCCTTTAAATTTTGAGGGCCCCGTACGTGAACTTGATTTGGGGCTCAAGGTTTGGGGGAGAACACCAAATGCCCTCCAGGTAACAACCACGCACGTTTTACCAAGGGAGGTCCCAAAAAGAAGTCAAAGACAAAAATTTTTTTGGAAGAAGGCCGGGGGGAAATTTCAAAGCCCCCAAGGGGAGACCAGGTTCTCCAACCCGCGGGGGTTTTTGAAGGCGGGTTTTTTCCATTTATCGCCTCACGTAAACCCTTTTTAAGTTAAAAAAGCCCCTCGCAGGTCCGGGGTTTTAAATAAAGGGTCTTGGGACCCCGGAAAACCGGGCAAAAAGCTCCATGATCAGGGGCAAGGGAATTAGCGGTTTTTTTATTACCGTGATCTTGTTGAGGGCCCCGATAGTCCCCTGGGAAGGGGCCCTGGAAAAACCCCCCTTTTTTTTTAACCAAAGAAAAAGAACCAGGGTCCCCCTTTGGAAAAGGGGGACTTGCGAATTAAACCCCCCTTTTGGAATTCTCCTTGATATATTTTTAAACATAGCCCCAAGTCTCAGGAAATGACAAGGGGGAAACCCGGGCCCCCTTTAGGAGACTTCCCCCGGGGAAAGGGCAATAGGACATTTAAAAGGGCGATGGGCGGCAATGTTCACAGCTTCTTCCGGGGAAGGGCAAATGCAAAGGCCTTGATATGGTTGGGTGGAAGGGCCCTTTGAAGGGATAGACAACCCCAGGGGAAGTGGTAACCACCAAACAGGGAACACACTCCGAACCCCAACCAAGACTTTCGCCCGTCTGCCATTTTAAACATGGGAGCATGGAGGGCCGCAGCCACGGAGCCCCCGGGGGGAAAAAAGGGGCAGGAAAACGAAGGGGGAGTAAAATAAAACGCAAGTCTCTCCCCTTTTGCAGTTTCCCCCCCATGTTTGGGAAAAGAGGCTCAGGGGCGGAACCGGGAATTTGGGGTCTTTGAGAAACTCCCCACTTTACAAAAGGGGATGAGAAAGGGGCCTTTTTCCAGGGGGATCACCCGGGGGATTATTTGGGAAAAAAAACCAGGGCAAAACGTCCCAAAAAAATTTCCCCCTGACCCCAGAGGGCCCCGGGGAAAAAAGCAAAATGAAAATTTAAACCCCCGGAAAACCCCGGGGCCGACATCACAACCCCAAGGATTGTCGGGAGGAAGGCCTTGCTCTCCCCCCCCGGGGGTTGGGGGCCCCTCCTACGACCCCAGGGTGCGCCCGTTTTCCCGGAAGCTGGAGGGGGCAATGGGGAGGATCTGCGGAAAAAGGGTCTGACTGCCAAAAGGAAAAACAAAGATTCCCCTCACTTTTTTTTTTTTCTGGTTAGCTCCGGCGCAGACCCGATGGGGTCTTTTCCCAAACCCCCAGGCCAACCCCCCCGGCCCCCCCCCGCCCCCCGTGGGGGAGTCAAAATGTGGAAACCTTTGGATTAAATGGGGCCAAACGAGGGGGAAAGGCGGGTCTGGGTTTCTCGTTTTTGCTGGAGTTCCTCCTTTGGGGTTTCCCCGGGAAACCGGGTGTCCAAAACCCAGTGGCCCGGGAGGGTAAGGGTCACTCAAGGAAGACGGGGGTTTCCCCAGACACATCCTTTAAAGCGGCTGGAGAGGCCCTTCTTGGGAAAGGGGGCAAGAACCCAACCCCCTTTCCCCCTTCCACGATAACCCCGAAACCAAAGTGCGGAAACTATGGCATTTTTTCCTACAGATGATTTCCCTTTTTTTGCAGGTTTTGCAAGGCGGGTCTCGACAAAGAACCCGGGAAAGGTTTCCTCGAAAACATTCCGGGAAATCATGAGGAAATTTGCAAGGTTGGCCATGATTGGGGCGTTCCCCCGTCCCAAGGGGGGGAGCCCCAAACCAGGCCTTTCCCCCCCCCAGAGAAGGGTGACACAACGCCCCTTTGACCGTTCGGTAGGAAATGGTTGCCCATTAAATTTGATATGCAGGGAGCAAATTTGGGGGAAAAAGCCCCTGCAGGCCCCTTGGGGTCCCCATCGAACTTGGATGGCATAGAAAAAACGGAGCCGTGGACCACGATCGGGAGCCGGGAAACCCAAGGACAGCGGGGGCCAACGGAGCGGGGTTCTGGGTGCGAGCGGGCCCGGAACTGCCCGCATCCAAAGGCGGAAGTGAAGGCTGAGTTTTCTGGGCTTGGGCTGGCGATCCCCCTTTGGAAATGCTGGCCCCAATGGGGGTGAGGTCACGGGCGGCCCGGGCCCGAAAAAAAAGGGACCTTGGGGGATCCATGGCCGCATCTTTCTGGCACGGGCGGGATAGTGGAACCTCTGGACCCCGGGAAAGCAATGGTTGTAAAGCCACACCCGGGAGCTTTTAAAAAAAGTAGGTCCTTTGGTTTTTCCCCCAAAAACCCCTCCCAAACGGGGATGGCTTTCTCCCGGGGGGAGTTTTAAACCAGGGCGGGTACCCCTGACGTTTACTTTCTTGTGGAGGGCCCGCCGAGGTGGTTTTGCGGGTGCAGAAAACGTTTTAGGCAGGTTCGTAGTCGGGGAGGCCCGGAGGTCAGGAAGGGGGCTATTGGTTTGGGGGCGTGGGGCAGGCAAGGTCAAAGGGGGAGGGGCAAGATTTCGTTTGGCAAGGGAAAGGGGAAGCAAATGGTTTTCGGGACACGGGAAATCAACCTGGGCTTGGAACGCTTTCCTATAGGCCCAAATGACACCAAAAAACCGGGAACAGGGGTCAGGAAAGGGGGAAAGGGTTTTAAAAAAAGGCAGTGGGGCCGGCCCAAAACCCAAAATTTCCGGGGCAAAAGGCCCCTTTTAAAATTTTACAGAGCCGACGGCCGGGAGACGGGGCTGCACAGGGGGGGTGGCCCGGGAAAATAGGGCGGGGACCCGGGGCCGGGGGGGGTGAGCGTTCCCACCGCCCGACCCTACCGGGCCGGTTTCCGCTCGTGGGGGGGGACCACGGGTTTTGCCCGCGGGCCCGGGACGGGGGGCGCAAAGGGCCCCCCCTTTACCCCGCGAAAATTGTCCCCATCCTACAGTGGCCACGACCCGTTTTGGGGCTTCAAGCCCTACAAAAGGGGTTTCCCCCGGGTTTTGCCAATTACTTTAGGCAGTTTATTTCCACATTTTTTTTCCCCAAGGTTTTCACCTTAGTGGGGGTTAACCAAGAAAAAAACCCCAACCCCCAAAAACCCGGGGGGGCCCCCAGCGGCAGAGGAGGGGTTTTTTAAGCTGAAGTCGGGGGTTTGCCTCTGCCCCCCGTACTCTCCCGGCCCGAAAAAGGGAGGAAACCGGTTTTTTTTCTGGGGGTGGAAAGCTTCCTCGGTTGGGGGGGCCCGGGGGGGTTCTGCAAAAGGGGCCCAAGGGCAAGAACCCCCACATGGGGTTTTTTTTCCTCCATTGGGATGGGAATTACTGGCCATCAAGCTAGCCTTGGAGGAATGGCGCAAACCCCTTGGAGGGAGCCCGTCATCCGGTCAACATCTACACCGATCATAAAAACCTTCCCCCTAAACAGCCAGAGCTGAACCACTCAAGTCGAAGGAATTTTTTCTTTTTCTTTCCCGGTTTAAATTTTTTATCCAAATTTTCCCCCCCCCGAAAGAAAAAAGTCAAGGCCGGGCGGGTCTTTTTTGGTTTCCCTTTAAATTTTTTGGGGAAAGAAAAAAAAAACCCCCTCCAACCCCTTTAAACCCCCCAGAACGGCCCCATCCGCTGGGGTTTCCCTAGACCTACGGCGAATTCCCCCCCCGGGAAAAGGGATAATTTTTTCCGGCATTGCGGAAGAGGATATTGTCGTTGGGGGCCTGGGGCCGTTTGGTTCGGGAAACCAAAGGGGTCGAATCCTCCCCCCTCATCTCTCGATTCTTTGGGGGCCTTTTGGGCCCGGCCCCAAGATGTTTTGGGGGTTTGTTTTGAAAACCTTTCCTCCCCCTGTGCCCTAACAAGATCCCGTCTTTAAGCCCGTGGTCGCTTTAAGGGCCCTGCCAATCCCCAGCTGTCCTTGGGACCCCTTGGGGGGCCCCATGGACTTTGTCCCCAGATCTTTCCCCCCTCCCCTGGAAAAACCGTTTTCTGGGTGGGTTACGGGGGGTTTTCCAAAAAAGTCCCCACTTTGTCCCTCTGCCTGGACTACCCTCTGCTTCCCCATCTCGTCAGCCTTTTATTTTTCCCAAAACTCCTTTTTCCGCTGCATGGGCCCCTTTCCCAAAAACAATTGGGGTTTTGATTGGGGGGTTTCCCAAATTTTTTTCTAGGGGGTTTTGGGGCCCCCCTATGTCGCAAAATCCAAGTGAAATTGGAAATTCTTCCCTTTGGCCTTACTTCTCAGTCCCAAAGGACAGGTGGAGAGAGTTAAAACCAAAACTGGGGGTGCTCCTAATCACTTCTCTCGCGCTTTTGGAGATTGGCCAAAATTTTTTACCCTTTGGGGGGTTTTCCCATAAAATCTTTAAATTTCGGAAATTTGCTGGGGCAGCCCCCCCTTCATTGTCTAGGGTGAATCCCCCCCCCCCTCCCCCTCTCTTTGCCCCACCGGGCCCCGCCGTGGGGAGCTTGGGTTTCCCGGACCTAAAATCCCCCTTTGGGGACGACAAACCAATCTCTACTCCAGGCTTTCCGCCCGCCAACTAAAGAGCCCCCCAAACCCCCGGGGCAAAGGGGGACCCCCCAAAGACAAGCTTGGTCCTCGATTCTTAGGTCCCCTTCAAGGTGTGAGTTTCAAAAAACCCAGTGGGTTAAAAGCTTCGTCTTCCTCCTACGATGGGGGTCCCGAACCCCTTCCATGTCTCTCTTCTGAAACCGGTCATCCTAAATCGCTTCTCGCGGGAACCTGCTTCCCCTATCCCTGAGGGCGACACCTCCAACGTCTTCACTGTAAAAGAAGTTCTGGATATGAAGACGGTCAGAGGGAAACGTTTTTTTCTCATCGACTGGAAGGGGTTCGGGCCCAAGGAGAGGTCCTGGGAACCAGAGGACAATACTCTGGACCGGAGTATTGTTCAGAGATTCCTACAGGCTAGAAAGAGGGGGAAGCTAAAGGGGGGGTACTGTCATGGGTGCCCCTGCGACCCTCAAGCCAGGTCGCAGGCGTACCGGTACCTCCTAGTCTGGCGGCGCCACTGCCCGCATGTCGGGCAGCGGACGTGCTTGCTCCGGCGGCTGAGTCCCGTCCATGCTCTCGCGACTGCTTCTGTCCCCCGGCTCGCACGTCCCAGCTCCCTAGGACACGCGCGCGGCGACTATGTTGAATTTAAAGGGCCAGCGCACCGGTAATTGGGTATTGCAGGCCACTGCCCTTATTTAAGCTTGCCTCTTCCTGATGCCCTTGCCGGATCTTTAGTGCCCATTGCATTTTGAGAAAGCGTTCCTAAGTCTTGTTCTGATTACCGTGTACCGTACCGTTTGCCTCTGTCCCTCACCACAAATCTTGCCGCCTGCTCTGACATTCCTGCCTGTCCACGACCACGAACCTTGCCGCCTGCCCTGACCAACCTGCCTGTCCCTGACTACGAGCCTGCCTTCCGATTTTGTACCACGCTACACCTGGTTGCCTCCGCAAGCAAGTCACGTTCAGGGGGTAGTGACTGGTAGACTCCACCGCAGCAAGTCTCTAAGTAGGTCTGGTTTACCAGAGCCCGCACACGCATAGGTCATCCTGCTTTGCGTGCGGGCTCTGGTTGAAAAACCAGGTAACTACTTAGAATTCCGCTCCCTGGTGGCTTACGCCATTGCTGGTGCGGTGGTTCAGGGGATCCAACTACTCCAACCATGACAGTTATAGTGACTAGGTTTTCTGGAGAAGGGTCTGGATACATTTCTAGAATGTAAATATAACAAAGTTTAAGTGACCGGGATTCTGGGAAGGGTCGTTGATCCAGGGATGTTTTTCGATGCAAGATTTGGAGTCAGGAAGGAATTTTTCCCTATCATGAGGATAATTGGCTTTCTACCTCATGGGGTTTTTATGCTCCTCTGGATAATAAACTTTAACACTTTAGGCACCACTTTAGCACATAGGCTAAACTGATGGGACGTATGTTTTTTTTTGGCTCTGACAAACTATGGGCGCCATGTTGAAGCTCACCACGTCGCGAGCGCACGTTTTTCCAACCAGTACGAAACCGTGAAAGCTGGCCTCAATGTATGTCTTTGCCCCGAGGGAGCGAGGGCGCTCATACATGCGGTGTAATAAAGTCCAACGCGCGCTCGTCGGCTGTGTGGGCGCAGGTGCGGGATTAAATGGGCAGATGGGGAATGCGCCTAGAGATGGGCGAAGTTTCTAAAAATTCGGTTCGGTCACTTCGCGAATTTTCCGGGACAAAATTCGGTTTCACGGTTACCCCCTGCCGATTACTTCGGCACGAATCCCGATTATTTAAAAAAAACAGCTAATTTCCAGGCTGCAGGAGCCTTCAGGGTGCTGTTGAACGTTCGTGCCCGATGCTAAATATGCCAGAGGGAGTTGGTTTGGTCTTCATACAATGTTGTGTTTTAGTATGGGACACGCACATGACTGCCGCGCCTCTTAGAATCGCTTCCACTATAAAAATGCCCTGGGCACTTATGGGGGCAAAAAAAGACCAAAAAAACTGAAGCAGGAACGTTAGCCTGATAAAGGCATGGCAGCAAAAGCTGGAAAAAAACAAAACTGAGAGCTAGGTGCAAAAATTTGTGACAGAGGTGTGGACGGTGACGGCTCGCTCCCAGCATCAGCAGCAGAGGTCAGACAGTGGCCACAATGCATTCTGGAAGTGGCAAAACAGTCAGGGCCGCAGAGTGGCCACAATGACACAGTGTGGAGTGTGTACCGGTTTTGGCAGCAGCATGAGGTCAGGCAGTGGCACAATGACAAAATTCTGCAGTGGCAAAAGGAGTAGGCCAAGAGTGGTACAATGGACACAGTGAGGAGGGCACGGCAGGGCAACAGCAAACGAGCAGACAGCATAAGGTCAGACAGTGGCACAATGACACAAGTGTGGAGGGCACGGCAGCGAGCCACATCAGGCAGCAAAAATTTTTTGGAGGTCTGACAGTGGCACAATGACAAATTATGGAGGTGCAAAAACAGGAGTAGGCCACAGTGTGGACGGGCACGGGCAGCCAGCCACGGCTAGCAGCATGCGGTCAGACAGTCGCACAATGACACAGTGTGGAACGGGCACGAAGGGTCACAGCAGCAGCATTGAGGTCAGAGAGTGGCCACAATGACATTCTGCAGGTGGCCAAAAATAGTATTAGGCCCAGAGCGGGCACAATGACTGAGAGCGGAGGGGTCACAGGCGGCAGCGCATGTGGTCATGCAGTAGCACAATGACAAGAGAGTGGAGGTGATGACAGGGCAACAGCATTGAGGTTCAGAGAGTGGACAATGACCATTATGGATGGTGGCAAAACAGTACCAGGCCGAAGAGTGGCACAATGACACTGTGTGGATGTCACGGCAACAGAACAGCAGCAGCAGCATGCAGCACATAGAAGTGGCAACAATGACAGAGTGTTGAGGTGGGTGGCAATTACCAGTCCCTGGTAAAGACGGGTGGTAGGAGGATGGAGAAACTATCAGGAAGATGTGGTGGCAATCAGGCGGGTTGGTCGGCGGCATTAGAATAGTGGCTGAGGCGGTAGTTTGAACCCAGTCTGACGGCCCTATAGGCATTGGTGTGTGTGAAATCCTGGCCGGATCCACGCGCTGATTCATCTTCGACAAAGGTCAGTCGTTCTACATTTCCCCCGTGGACAGCGGGTTTCCTTGGGGGTAAAGATGGCCCCCGCCGCAACTGAAACACCCGCTCTGATGCCACCCTACTGGCCGGGCAGGACCAGCTTCTACACTGCAAACTCGGCAAAGTTGCGGCCACAACATCCAGTTTGGCAGACCAGTTAGTCCAGCGGATCTTCTAACGGGGGTGGCCGCAGAGTGTGTCCAAGTGGGGGCCACAACCTGTTGGTTCGGGAATGCTACAGGTCCTGCTGCTGCTGCTGCTGGTGACTGACCTCACTCACTTACGGGGGGTGAGGAAGCTTCATAGTGACTCCAGGACTTATGTTACTGCTGGATGGAGCTGGTAACTGCTCCTACCCCCCACCTTCCCCCAGCAGCCGCGGCAGTAGTAACGTGGAGCGCTGAGGAAACCCCCGGTCAGACCTGTCAGAGGACGGGACGTTGCCGCACATAGGCAAGCGGCCAACTGATTACGGAGGATTTCCCTATAGTATTTGAGTTTGTTCTTCCCTCTCAATAGCTGGGAAAAAAGGCTCCCATTTTGCGACCGGTGGTAGCGAGGGCCAATAGGTTGGAGAGCAGAGAAGTCATCCCTCTGCCGGGATGCTGACTATTCGGCTGTCACTAGCCAGGCAAATAAGCATGCTGCGGGACATCTGCTGCAAGTGACTCCGTGGGGGCTCACCTGCCTCCTTTTCCACTGTATTACTGCCACGGTGCCTTGGGAGTCATCTGCCTCGTCTTCTCATCTGCCCATCCACCTCCTCAGCTGACTCCAGCTCCTCCTCTATGTGTTTTTTCCCACCTGCGGTCGAAAAATCCACTCTATTTCACCGACAATGCTTCTGCTCCCAATGTCCATCCTCCTCATCCTCCTCCATTTCAGTCCACACCGGGAATCATTTGGCCACGAGATGTAGTCGCCACATTCCAGTCCCCTGCCAGACAGATTTTTCAGATCTTTCCAGGACATGAAGCAGTGGGAATGACGTGTATTCATCCCGTTTAAGTCCTGGCGACTGACAATAACGTGGCCTCCTCGAATGGCCTCCAACAAACGGAGGTGTCAGCATGAGCTGCCCACTGGCTGACAGCAAGTTAAACAGGGGAGTACTTCTGTATGCCTGGATCATCCAAAAAATCGTTAATGGCCTTTCTATGTTCATTACAGTCGGTCCACATGTGAAGCTGGATTACAGCGGGTTGGAAACATCGCATATCAGAGCGTGTTGGGGGAGGCCGTTCTGCCGCTGCACTCGGAGGAGGGTGTGTTCCTGGCTTTGTACGGAATGGGAGATAAAGTGCATTGCAAGTTTCTGGCCATTTTCAGATTGTTGCTGAAGATCGGTTGGAAGGGACTTCACGAACCTTTTTACAACCAGATTGATCTCTGCTGTGCGCCATGCTAGGGCGCATGGACCATCCCTCCTCGGTGCGCCGGCGGGACACCATTGTTCCTCCCATTGTCGTCACATGGTTCCGATTTGCAGTTGGCGCGGAGAAGGGAAAGCCACACATCGATTTCTTGCCTGCATGAAGCGGAGCAGTTCCTCCCCTGTGTGCTTCGTTCGCCGAGGGCAAGCTAGGTGTAGAACTGCGTGGACACGCTGTGCCCTACACATGTCGGTATGAGTGGCGAGCAGTACTTGTGGAGGCTCGAGATGAGTGGTGGTGGGTGGAGGAGGATGAGGAGAGGCGGACATGGGCGCGGGGGTGCAGCAGTTTGACAACGTGGAGGGAAAGGGCTGGCGTACCCTGTCCAAGTTGTTGGTGGTGCCTGGGGGAAGCACATTTCACCCAGTGGGCCGTTTAAAGGACATGTACTGGCCCTGACCGTAGTTACAGCTCCAGCGTCCGCGCTGCCGTTTTACCTTGGAAAAAACCGATAAGCTCAAGGACTGACCCACTTTCTGTTCTACTATTTTTTGAAGTGCTGGTACTGCCTTTTTGGAAAGAAATTACGGCTTGGAACTCTCCATCTCGGCTCGGCACAAAACCATTAGTTCTCTGAATGGTGCAGAGTCCACCATTTGGAAAGGGAGGGACTGCAGTACCAACAACTTGAAGGAGCACGGTCAGCTGGGTGCACCTTAGGATGGTTGGACGCATACTGTTTGTCTCTTTCAATCGCCTCTCTGAACGACTGCTGGCGCACATGAGTAGCGAGGAGCAGGAGCATCTGACCGGGAGGGGGATGTCAAGAGAAACAGCTGCCTTCTGCAGAGGTGGTGGAGCCTTGACTGGCTGAAATGGCGATGCGTGCCACTGGCGCTGCTGCTGCTGCAGCGGCAGGATGGACCACCACTCTGAGCCACGTTTCTCCCAGGCCACCGGGGGTGGTGACGCTTTCATGTGTTGACGCGGGCGTTGTGCCAACGTTAGCTCCCTGGGCCACGCTTCACTTTCTGCCCACAGATTTACATTTTACCATTTTTCGGCTCCTCCGGTTTTCTTAGCAAAGAACTGCCACACCGCCGAGTAGCTGATTTTACCGCCAACGCTCGCACTGAGTGACTACTGCCGCCGCTTGCCTCGCTGAGCCCCTGTGCCGCTAATGTCTTGGACCCGCGAAGCGGGGTTTTCTACCCCGTGGCCGCTTGGCTCCCGAACTCCACTGCTGCTACCCTGCTGAATCACGGCCACAAAACCCACTTGCTGGCTGCGCCGCTTTCCTGACGCGCAAGCTGAGCCTCTTCTCTGACGATGATGAAGCCCTTTCTTTACCCGGGGTCCCCGTGCGGTTGGCTACACATCATCTATTTGTGTTTTTCGTCA
>JAODAL010040310.1:0-37027 GCA_025379985.1 Phyllomedusa bahiana
GATTTTTTCCGGGAAAACAGATGCAAACAACGCGTTTAAAATTTTTTTAGATAAACCCATGGCTGGCCAGGGAAAGGGGACGGCTTTCCCTGGAAAAAGAAATCCCGGGTTTCGAGCATCGGGGTTTTTGGGGGGGAGGAAAGGGCCATGCGTGGGGGGAAACCCCCATCTGTGCCCCACCAATGGAAAGGCAAAACCCCCAAAGGCCCCAAAAGCCTGGCAATCCCGACTTTCAGGTTTTTGGGTTTTTGGGAGGGGTTTGGGGTTAAAGTTTTTTTCTTCTGCCCCCAAAACCGGGAAAGGGCCCGGGAAGGCTGGCTGCTAGACTGGGCTGGTTTTTTAGGGGCGTGGGGGTGGGTCAAACGGGGGGAAAGGGAAAAGGGGGTTTGGGGATGGGTTTTGGGGTGCTGTGGTACTGGGGCGAGGGGTGGGGGTTTTAAGGGGGGGGCCCAGTTTTCCCTGATTATGACTTTTGAGAGACAGGGGCCCGCTGAGGAACGCGGGTGGTTGGCGGGAGGAGGGGGAGGCGGAGACAAAAGGGGGGGACAGGGGTTTTGGAAGCCCGCTTGGGTTGGGGTTTTTTTTTGGCCAAGTTTTGCCCCATTTCAACTCATGCATTCGCTGCATGTGACTAGACAGTTGGTGGGGGTTTAAAAAACACCTAAGATTTTTCCTCAAACTGAGGGCGTTTACGGCAAAGGCGGCAAATGAAAACCCACGGGGGTTTTAATCAGGGGGCCTGCTCAAAAGGGCCAAGGGCTTGAGAGGCCCTGGCCCTTTTTTTTGAGGGCGATAAAGCGGGGGAGCGGGGTTTCCGCGGACGTTGGCTGGGGGAAAACATATCAGCGGATTTTCTGGGACCCGCCCCCCCCCTTTTTGGGGGGGACCCTTTACGGGAACACTACCCCATGTCTTCCTCCTCGTCCAGTGAGGGAAGCCTTGCAAGCAAAATTTCTGGGGAAAAAAGACCACTTTGGGACCGAAATGTCGTTTTTTAATATCATCAACACAGGGGGTCTTTTCGTCCTGAATTCTGCTTTCCAGGAGTTTGCGGGTTTTACAAGCAAGAGGCATTTGAAAGGCGTTGATGAACTTTCCGGGGTTTTTTGTGATTGCCCGGGCCCCTTTTCCCTCCTCTGATGGATCAGAAACGGGACGCAGAGCAGAAAAAATCTTTCCTCTTTGGCCGCTTGATCTTTTAAACTTCCCTTCTGACCCCAACCGCTTTTTTGTCATCCAAAAGAGGTTTTCAGAAAATGGATTATCCACAGGGGGGGTTTCACGATTTTTACATTTGGGTTTCCCTTGCTTAAATTTTGGGAGGTTTGCTGATAAACGACATTTGTGGCCTTTGACTGGGAGGATGGGGAGGGAAAGGGACTGCTGGATGGGGTTGGGCTTTAAACCCACTAAAGGGAACAGATTGGCAAACCGTTTTCCGTTACGAATTCACGGGGCCCGGCCCCAAAGCGATGACACCCTGATTTTTCCTAAAACCGACGATCCGCGGGGAATGCGTTGTTGTCGCTAGCAAAAAAAGGGCACCTACTCTCGTACCTTACCTTCATGTCCTCCCCCCCTTTTTTGCTGTTTTACCACCTGCTTTCGCTCCTTTTTCCCCAAAAGTTTAAAATTTAAAGATGGAAATGGAAGATTTTTGGAAAAGTCTTTATTAAAAGATGGAAAATCAAAGCTATTTCAAACCCCTTTAAATTTTCCCTACGGGCCAAACTAGGATTAGAAACTAAAAATTTTTTCTAGCGACCCCTGGGGAAATGGGGTTCTTTTGGAAAAAACCGAAAGGGAAAAAAATCAACGTTTTCCCTTCCCTTTCAGTCCCGGGGTTTTCCCAACTGCCCAGTGGGGACTGGGAATTGATAGATTTAAAACAAAATAAATACAAGTGCGCAACTCGCAAAACTGAAAATTCAACAAGCCCAATAAAAACTTTTTCGGGAAAGTTAGGGGATGAAAATTGTGTTTTTTGCGCAATGACAAACGAGAACAGTTGCTAGAAAAAATTTTTTTTTTTCAGAAAATTTTCGTTTTAAAAGTGGCAAAAAGAAAAAATTAGGGCCGCACCACGTTTCAATACAAACTATTTTTAAAAATATTCGGGGTAACAAACGTGGTTTTTTGCAAAATATCAATACACCCGCCGGGGGACTAAAAAATTGCTGTAAAAAACCCAAAATTTTTATGCAAGGTTGGGCCCCTATGGGCAAAAAAAAAAAAAGCTGGGCTCGCCAAAGTGGAAAAAAAAAAAACCCATCTGAAATATATACGGTTAAAAAAAATTTATTTTTGGCCTATCAAAAACAAAAGGCGTGACCCACAAAATTTTTTGTATTTTAAATTTAAGTGCAAGGTGCCTCTATGAAAAAAAGTGGCCCGGCCAAAATTTAAAAAAAACACTATCTGAAATGTATACGGATATTAAAAAATTGAGTTTTTTTTACCTATCAAAAACACCCGGGGAGTGAAATAAAAAAAATTGCTGTATTTAAAATTTTTGTGCAAGGTTTCCTCTATGAACCAAAGGGTGGCCTGCGCCCAAAGTGAAAAAAAAAAAAAAAAATTTTCGGAAAAAGTATGCGGAAAAAATAAAAAGTTGAGTTTGCACCGATCAAATAAAACCCGGGAAATGACTTTCAAAATTGCTGTATTCAAATTTAAGGGGCAAGGGCCTCTATGAACAAAGCTGGACTGCGCCAAAAATGAAAAAAAACCCAATCTGGGAAAAATAAACCGGGTAATAAAAGGGTATTTTTTGCACCTATCAATTTCAACGGCGGTGACTTTCAAAAATTTTCCCGTATTCAAATTTAAGTGCAAGGTGCCCTAAAGAACAAACTGGGGCTGCGCCCAAAATGAAAAAAAACAAACCCATCTGAAATGAAGGTAATAAAAATTAAAAATTGAGGTTTTTTTTACCCATCCCAAAAACAACGGCAGTGACTTCAAAATTGGGGTTTTACTTCAAATTTTTGTTGGGAAGGTGCCTCTATGAACCAAGCTGGCCCGCGCCAAAAAGTGAAAAAAAAAAAAACCCATTTTGAAAAAGTAAAACAAAAATAAAAGGTTTAGTTTTTCACCCCATCAAATAAAAACCCCAAAACGGCAGTGGGCTACAAAAATTTCTTTTATTCAAAAATTTTAAATGCAAGGGGCCTCCCATTAAAAAGTGACTGTGCCAAAAATTTAAAAAAAAAAAACATCTGAAATGTATAAAGGATAATAAAGGTATTTTTTTTTCCCTTTCAAAAAAACGGGGGGTGACTACAAAATTTCTTTTATTCAAATGTTTAAATGAAGGTGCCCCTATGAACAAAGCTGGGCCCGCGCCAAAATGAAAAAAAAAACCCAAACGAAAAGTTAATTTCGGATTTTTAAAAAAAGGTATTTTTTGCACCTATCAATACAACCCGGGGGTGACTACCAAAAATTTTCTGTTTTCAAATTTTAAATGCAAGGGGCCTCTTTGAAAAAAAAGCTGGACTGCGGGCCCAAAAATGAAAAAAACACCTTCTCAAATGTAAAGGAAAAATAAAAGGTATTTTTTGGCCCCCTAAACAAACAACGGGGGGTTTACTACAAAATTGGGTCTATTAAAAATTTAAGTTGCAAAGGGGCCCCTATGAAAAGAAGCTGGCCTGCGCCAAAATGAAAAAAACACCTATTGAAATGTATTTGGATAATAAAAGGTTAAATTTTTTTCACCTATCAATACAAAAGCGGTGAAATACAAAATTGCTGTAAATTCCCAAAATTTTTGGCAAGGTGGCCCCTATGAACAAAGCTTTGGGCTGCGGCCCAAAGGGAAAAAAAAAACCTATCTCAAATGATACGGAAAAAAAAAATTGAGTTTTTTTCACCTATCAAATTTCCCAAAGGGAAGGGGACTACCCCAAAAATTTCTGTTTTTCAAAATTTAAGTTTCAAGGTGCCTCTTTTTAACAAAACTGGCCCGCGCCCCCAAAATTTAAAAAAACACCTATCAAATGTAACAGATAAAAAAAAAGTTGTTTTTTACCTTCAAATAAAAACGGAAATTTAAATACAAAAAATTTCTGTAATTTAAATTTAATGCAAGGGGCCTTTTATGAACAAAACTGGGGCTTTGGGCCCAAAATGAAAAAAAAAACCTATTGAAAAGTATACGGGTAATTTAAAAAGGTTTTTTTTTTCACCTATCTTTTCAACCCGGGGGTGAATACAAAATTGCCGGGAATCAAAATTTTAAATGCAAGGTTTAAACTATGAACAAAGCTGGACTGCCCAAATTGAAAAAAAAAACCTATTTGTAATGTTTAAGGATAATAAAAGTTTTTGGTTTTTTTCCTATCCAAAATTTACCTCAGTTACGAAAAGATTGTATCCTAACATAATTCAGGCTGCACCCAAAATACAATTAAAATTTCACCAGAAAAAATGTTTTTAAAAAAAAAACCCATTTCCCAATCAAAGGGGCTAAACAAAAATTGGGCTGCCAAAATCCCCCTCTCCCTTTTAAAAAGCCCGTCTTCTTTTTGGGGTTTTGCCCGCAGCCCCTGCCCCCCCCATCCCCCCCCGCGACTTTTACCCGCGCTAGAAGTTCCTTTAAAATCTCAGGGCCCAAGTAACTAAAATTTTGCCCAAATTTTTTTAAACTACTTAAATTCTAGGGTTACAGCTAAAAGAATAACTGTCTGTTGGGGGGGAACAAATTGAAAAATTTCGCTGAGCTGTTTTTTACAGGAACCCAGCACAAAGTCCGGTCCTTTTGAGACAAACTAACACACTGAGGCGAAAAGGAAGGGGTGTTCTATGTAAAACCCAGGTCATGGATTTTTCCGCAATCGCAACCATTTCACCCCCAATCCCCATGACGTCGCCCCTCCCAGCTCAACCTGCTCTTTTCTCTAACGATTTGCTGGCCGCCCCAAAGCGGACGTAGAAAGAAAGGTCACGCAAAAACCGTCCGGGGAAGAGGGGTTAAAGTGGGTGCTAGTGAGAAGGGCGGATCACGCCAAACTATAGTAAAATTGTAAACTCACTGCACACCAATGGGATTTCATGCATATGAATAATGTTTATTTACCAGAGGTGCAGAACATGCTCAATTTACAGAAATAAAGAAATATGAACATACTCAACAAGTGCTTTACATATATAATTTTGGACTTTAGTGAAATTGATGTCAGTAAAAGTCGACGTTTCGGCGGACGCCTTTATCAAGAGACATCTATAATAAGAAAAAATATATGGTAAACCGGAGGAGATAATGTATAGTACTAAAGAAAAATAAGGTATAGGATAGTAGAAACTAGAAGCAAGAGTAACACATGATAGGTGACAGAAGAGGTAGAATAATATCAAGTAGGGGAAGAGAGAGATAATTATACCGAGATGGAATAGGATGTCTTACCAAGAGATATGTATAAACAGGTTGATAGGAATACTATCAGAGCACAAGGCGCTATGGTAATTTGCTGAAAAGGTAAGAGAATACAGGGTCAGTACATGATGGATACTGGCAAACCGCAGTATAGTGTAAAGAAGTAATGAATTACCCAAGCGATGATAAGGATGTCCAGCCACAAGATGGGGTAATAACACCTCAGGGAAATTGCTGGATATGTCCGGGCACTAAAAGAAGAGGGGAGGAGGTGAAAACTAAGTATAGGAGCAGGTTGGTCAGGGCCAGAGTGAAGGACCACATACCTTGATGCTGGGGAAGTAGGACGAACGTCCGAGTAAGATGTAGGCTGCCGGCGTCTGAGAGACGCGCTGTAGCCCGGAAATAGCTGATCGCGCGCGCGCTGGGACTTCCGCGCATGCGCGATACCGAAGTGTGGGCAGAAAGGGCAAGAGGGCTAGTGCGCTTGCGCCAGAATCGGCGCATGCGCAGTGCGGTTGCCGGTGTCAGAAAAATAAACGGAGAGTGTAAAAGGTGCTGGTGAAGATAGAGTAATGCAAAAAGGAGTAGAGATATAAGTATAGGGATGAGAGATGTGGTGAGAATAGAGGGGATCATACAGGATAAGAGAAAAAGAGAAAAAGGACAGCGGTGGGCAATACATACATAAGGGTATATGCCCAGAGACCAGCCGTATACAGGTGCATTATTTTATCTGTAACATAAATAGATAGAGATTAGACTATAGGTATAATACATATAATATGTAAATATGAATAAAAATAAAAATAGTAGAAAATCAGCAAGAAAAAGAGACAAGTATGCTAAACAAAATATGGCATAACATATAGTAGTGAACAGTGCGACAAAGCATAAATGAGGGCAAAATGCATCACATTAAGAGACTTGCTGATGCGAGGGGCATAATAGAGAACAAAATAAATTACATGGTGAAATATTTAGTAACGCATATCAAATTCACGGTTAAGGCCATCCGGTTCTAGAGTCCTCAATGTGTAGATCCAGTATTGCTCACGTTTGAGCAAAGTGGCGATACGGTTACCTCCACGACGGGGGATCGGAACTTGCTCAATTACCTGGAATCGTAGCTGGGATGGATGGTGATTGAGTTCAAGGAAGTGTGATGGAATTGAAAGTAGAGTATCTTTACATCGGATTGTCGATTTATGTTTGGAGATACGATCTTTTATGGCCTGGGTGGTTTGTCCCACGTAGGCCAGGCCACACGGGCATTTAATAAGATAGACAACAAAATTAGAGCGACATGTGAAAAAACCTCTAATGCGAAATTTCTGTCCTGTGTGTGGGTGGGTGAAGAATTCGCCTGTAGTTACAGAAGAACAGTGCGCACATCCCAGGCAGGGAAAGGTGCCATTTTTAGGGGTCAAGAAGGTCATTTGTCGGGTAGTCATGCGTGTTGGACCAATGTCTGCCCTGACCAAATGGTCACGCAGATTTTTGTCTCTCTTAAAGCATTGTAGTGGGGGATTTTGGAATTCCTGTCCACCAGGATATGACCGTCTCAGTATGGACCAATGGCGTCGGATGATCTGGTGAACCTTGGCCTGGTGAACCTTGGCCATAAAGGGGTGGTACTTCAAAACTAAAGGGATACGTTGTGAAGAGGATCTGTTGTCAGGGTTGATGTCTGTCGTATCTGTGGTTGGTAGAGGTAAAATTTTTTTAGTCAACAGGTGTTGAGGATAACCACGTTCTAGGAACCGTGAGGTCATTTCTCGTAGACGTGTGTCGCGTATATGTGGATCTTGCACTATGCGCTGTATCCTAGTGTATGGAGAGCATGGTAATGACTTCTTCATGTTCGGGGCATGGTTGCTTTGGAAATGTAAAAGGCTGTTACGGTCTGTGGGTTTTTTATATAAGTCAGACGACAAGTTACCTGCAGAATCTGAAGAAATGATGGTATCGAGGAAGTTAATCTGGTGGTCACTGTAGTGTATGGTGAACTTAAGGTCAGGGAGGACAGTGTTAATATGAGTATGAAATTCAAGGAGGGATGTTAGTGGGCCTAGCCAGATGCATCAACCTGTTTATACATATCTCTTGGTAAGACATCCTATTCCATCTCGGTATTATTATCTCTCTCTTCCCCTACTTGATATTATTCTACCTCTTCTGTCACCTATCATGTGTTACTCTTGCTTCTAGTTTCTACTATCCTATACCTTATTTTTCTTCAGTACTATACATTATCTCCTCCGGTTTACCATATATTTTTTCTTATTATAGATGTCTCTTGATAAAGGCGTCCGCCGAAACGTCGACTTTTACTGACATCAATTTCACTAAAGTCCAAAATTATATATGTAAAGCACTTGTTGAGTATGTTCATATTTCTTTATTTCTGTAAATTGAGCATGTTCTGCACCTCTGGTAAATAAACATTATTCATATGCATGAAATCCCATTGGTGTGCAGTGAGTTTACAATTTTACAATTTTACAATGACAGGAAGCGCTGAAAATGGCGCGATATTAATAGATTATGCGCAGATTTTCACCTAAATTATCGCGTGATCGAAAAAATCCGATCAACATAAAAACCGTGCTGATTTCAACTTTGTCGATAATAATCGTTCAACACTATGTATTTTCATGGTGGCAGGTTCATCCAACTTTTATGTAAATCACCCCATATTTATGAAACAAGGCTGGACCATTGTAAACTAAGCACTTCTCACCCTTCGTCTCCCCCAGGCACCTTTATAGGGCCCATCTGTCTCATCTGTAAGTCGCTTTTACTGTGTAATGTCTGTATCTTGTCTGTAATTATACCCTCTGTATTGTAAAGTGCTGCGGAATTTGTTGGCGCCATATAAATAAAGATTATCATTATCATTAAGTTAAATTATTGAAAACATTTGGTGATCAGTTGGTGATCAGTCTCCAATACGGTCCCTGCTGAGCATACTGGCCGTGCAAGTAAAGAAAATCAAACAAAGGAGAGAAAAAGTCCTAAAACATAACTTTTAAGGATACACCCTAAAATCAATAATCGTCTCCTCAGAAAACACAGAGATGCACAAATAACCAACTAGAGGGATGCCTGCAATACCCTAACTTGGACTAGACACACCCTAGCCTAACAAAGCAGGACGCCCGTCCTGATAAGGACGCTCCCGCCAGGAACCTAATCCTAATTTACACAAAACCCTACAATAACCTCCAGCCTAGTCCCGACATGACATCTTTCGATCAGCCTCTTATTCACTTTTCTGATCACCTCAGGGGACTGTCAAGAGGAAAGAAGACCAAAGGTACAGGGAAAGAAAACGGCTACAGAATTCAAAATATAGCCACTATTTAACAACACAGTTGCAAAATACAATCAGTGTCGCCATTAAGGGTGCAAAATTATAAACTACAACACCAATAAAGTACAATATAAATCATTAAAGAAGAGGAATATATACATACAATCACAGTGAGGACAGGGGGTACTTTCACTGACGATGCAGCCTGATTGCAAAAGGTGAAGTAGCTTACCAATATATGGATTTCCGCCCCACAGCCCCAAGTGAAATATGCTGTAAAATATAAATGAAAATCAAACATTACCAACCCCAACAGATGAAAAAACGGCAGTAACATTCATCCATTAGTGTGTTTCACTTACAGGTTTGAATGCCCTGACAGTCATCTCCAGCCCTGTGCGGGCATCTGCAGCATCGGCCGCACTACACCAACGGAGACGCTCAGGGACATCTTGCTGACGTGCGACATGGATGTGAGACCCCCATTTCACGACATATTCATCAGTCACATGGGGGTAATCCATCTTGTCTGAAATGGCGGGGTATTGATCGAATGCCCCCTACCTGTAGAAGGGGTGATGTTAATCGTTTACTACTTCAAAAGGAATGTTTCTGGATACATTCCTTACAAACTGTGGCACCGAAAGGGTTAAATGAGCAGCTTGATTTTAGCTGCTTCATTTAAGTTCATCTAACCTCTTTTGGCTTTTCGCTGGTTTTTTGACCTTTAATACACTGTGTCTTTTTTGTTTTGGACTATTCTTTCTCTGATTGTTTAAAGTGTGGCCCACTCTTGATAACCATCATTATTGTTGCCCACTTAGTACTGCTATTAGTTGATTGCTTCCACTTTTGATTTCTATTGTCCTTTATTGGGGTTGTAGTTTATAATTTTGCACCCTTAATGGCGACACTGATTGTATTTTGCAACTGTGTTGTGAAATAGTGGCTATATTTTGAATTCTGTAGCCGCTTTCTTTCCCTGTACCTTTGGTCTTCTTTCCTCTTGACAGTCCCCTGAGGTGATCAGAAAAGTGAATAAGAGGCTGATCGAAAGATGTCATGTCGGGACTAGGCTGGAGGTTATTGTAGGGTTTTGCGTAAATTAGGGTTAGGTTCCTGGCGGGAGCGACCTTATCAGAACGGGTGTCCTGCGTTGGTAGGCTAGGGTGTGTCTAGTCCAAGTTAGGGTATTGTAGGCATTCCTCTAGTTGGTTATTTGTGCATCTCTGTGTTTTGTGAGGAGACGATTATTGATTTTAGGGTGTATCATTAAAAGTTATGTTTTAGGACTTTTTCTCTCCTTTGTTTGATTTTCTAGCTGGTCGAGAGATTATATTGAAGACAGGCGTAGTCTTTGCCTATAGCTTTTTTTTTTCCATGCAAGTAAAGACCTCCGCCTAGCACAGTCACAGTCCATGAGTTCTACATGGGGGACAGTTTGCAGCAAGATGTCCAGGTCCACTACACCAGGAACATAATATGCGGCCCCGGTCTCCATGAGGCTCTGCCCTTTCACAGACTGCCTTTTGGACCTTCCTCTCCCCCGTATGATCCCCCTCCACCCCCCCCTTGGCCCTTCTCCCCCCTTCTCATAGGGGGCAGCTTTCCCCCGCTTAAAAGATTATACAACTTGTGCCCCCCAAATCCTTACATATGTATATACACAAGCCCATGTGTTCACCACATTACACTCACAAGCACTATGTACAAACGTCACCCAGGGCCCCATTTGCGCGTACCACAATGCATCACGCCCCTGTGCACACACACGTGCACTCACGAGCCCATGTGCACACGCGTACACTCACAAGCCCATGTGCGTGCAACCAATGTGCGAGCCCATGTGCGAGCATGAGCACGCACACACACATGTGCACTAACAAGCCATGTCATGAACAACACTGTGCACTCACAAGCCCATGGGGACACCACACACTACACTGAGCCCATGTGCAGCACAAACATGTTTTGCTCACAAGCCCATATCATGAAAACTGCACTCAGCCCTTTGCACGCACATAAACTCACCACCCGTGTTTAAAGACGCCCATGTGCCACAAAACTTTGTGTTTGGAGAAAAACATTTTTTCTATGGAATATCTGTGAAGGGGGCTTAGGAAGAACCCTGACACTAAATTTAAAACAGTGTCCTTGAACCCTTTATACTTTTCAAAAACCAACCGTTTAGAAATAATTTATTTCTAAGGAACCCTGACAGAAAGACGAAAATACAAGTGTTTTAAACCCCTACTTTCCAACTGGAAAAGGATTAAAAAAACAATTTTTTCTATGGAATATCTGGAAATGGGGTCTTAGAAGAACCCGAACCAAATCAACAGTTTTTGAACCCTTATACTTCAAAAGGGGAAACTAGAATTAAAAACAAATTTTTCTATGGAATATCGTGAAATGGGCCCTTTTATGGAAGAATGGTGTCTTGTACACGGGCTGTCCCCCAAAACTGCCAAAACTTTTGGGCACGGAAAATAAAATTTTCTGCAAGAAGCAGTATATCACACGGTTCTTTTGGAAATTTCCAAAACAGTGTCTTGTGCACACTGTCCCCCCAAAACTCAAAAGGGAACTTTTGGGCAATCAAATAAAGATGAGAAAGATGCAGTCCAGCAATTCAAATCCCTAACTAATACTTTTGGGGTTTTTGTAATCTTGCTGCCCCCAAAACCCCTAACAATTATCTATCAGCTTTTCCTTGAAATCACTGGCAAATGGTGTTTTGCCTGCTTTTGAAACAAGCACAGCAGAGAGAGCAGGTGTTCAGTTCACAGACTTAATCAAAATGGCGTTCACTAGAAAACAGAAAAAATAAAACAGGGTCATGTATTTTAGCAGCCAATGCACCCCTACCCCTATGGTAAAATTTTGGGATCCCCTCTTTCTCTGATCTGATTGGGGGGGCCCCCAAAAAGTACAGGAAGCAGCGAAAATGGCCGCCCCATGATTCCTTTCGTGTTTTTTTTTCCCCCTTTTGAGGGGAAAAAATCAATCGGATAAAGATGGAAAAAACATAAAAATCAACTCGTTTTTAATTTTTTCCGAAATTAAATGCTAAACCCACTAGTTATGAGGTCTCTTACTAAATTATTACGCTTGTTAAGGGCTTACCCTCCTACCCAAAAAAGCCTTCTAGGCCAGTAAATGTTTTGGGGGTTTGTTTTCTCTGTGAATCACAACAGGGAGCAGCTTATATTATCTGGAAAATCTGGGACATCCATGTATTGCAAGAGCATTGGTACCATTGGGGCAATGTAAGGAAATGCAGGGCCACTACAGTTTCTCATTAAAGTAAATGCCAGTACATACACACCACACATATAAATATAAAAATTTTAATATATAAAATAATATATATATATTTTTTAAAATAAAAATTAAAAATTATAACCATGTCCTTGTGTGCATAAAAAATATAATGTAAATTTGGAGACCTGCCTTTAAAAATTGTTGAGACGCTGTGCCGGTGGTGTCATAGGTTTGGGGTGCACCGACCTTAAGTAACCACAAACAACTTTGGGTACCAAACAGATTTTCAGGCTTTCTCAGGTACTTATCTTATGGCGTTACACTTCACCTTGTCACAGGATATCCATTATCATAGCGTACTTTTGTAACTTTCTCTTTTAAATTGCTCCCGGGGCAATTTCCTTTATTTTCCTCTCTTCTCTCTGCAGCCTCCCTCCACCCTTTTCAGTCATGACCAGCATTCCCCAAAAGGGACTTAAGGGGTTCCTCATACAACTACTCAGGACAACCTTTCTGGCCTGCTCTTTGGGACCCACCTTCAGGAAGCCAACACTCTCTGCCCACTTTGTACCTAAATGGATTTTCCAAAATCCCCTCCTTTCAGCTCCTTGCTTTCTCTTTTTCATCCTGTACCTCTTCCTTTGTCTTCGGGTCAATCTGTAGTAGGGCTTGTCCCACTCCCCAGCCTGTCCATCCACTGCCGGCTGAGGGGTGGGAAGTCAGCTTTTTTACGGGAACAAACAAACTTCTCCAGTTACAATTGGGGAATTTGGGCTTAACAAAACCCCCTAAACAGAACTAACTAGCCCCTGTCAGGCATCCCCTTTAACTTCACTCTTAGCCTCTCCCCTCACTGCAGCCCTAGTTTCATTGTCTCCCCCTTAACTCTGACATGTTTGGGCTGCAGAGAAAGTCACTGTCTCCCCACTTAACTGCTGCACATTGTTTGGTGAAAGGACAGCTTCTTGTCTCCCACAAAACTGCTGCACTTGATTGGCTGGGGACCACTTCACGTCCCCCACTTACTGCTCACAGTTTGGGGTGCAGAGAAAGCTTCCTGTCTCCCCATTTAACTGCTGCCATTGATTGGTGCAGAGACAGCTTCTTTGTCTCCCCACTTAACCTGCACTCTGTTGGTGGGGCCCCTAGTTCCCACTGTCTCCCACTTATCTGCGCCCCATGATTGGCTGAAAGGGGAAAGCTTCATTGCTCCCCACTTAACTGCGCACATTGATTGGCTGCGAGACAGCTTTCATGTCTCCCCACTTACGTGCACACTGTTTGGGCTGCAGAACAGCTTCACTGTTCCCCACTTAACTGCTGCCACGATTGGCTGCGACCTAGCTCACTGTCTCCCCACTAACTGCTGCACACGTTTTGGCTGCGGGCCTACTTCACTGTCCAACATTTAAAACCCTTTTTGACTAAACCTATGTAAACATAAAATACCTTCTCCCCCTTACATATATATAATTTTTTTTTCGTTTTCCCCCTTTAAACTACATCAAATACGTCAACCATATAACCAAAAAGAAAAAAAAAAAATACAGAAAAACACACACACTTTTATACACAGGATCCCTTTTTCTAAGTAACTTGTACATATGTGTGTGGTATATAGTGTGAACAGTGCAGGGGGAGTGGGGGACGGAAAGATATGTTTCCCCAAAAATGCTGTCCTATGCCCTTAGGAAAAGGTTTGGACAGTGCTTCCCCGGGGGCCGGGCTGGTAAAGGGAACCCGACTTTTTTTGTGTCGTAATACTGACATGTATAAAGCGGTTCCAGCCGCTTTACCCGGGGGGTCGGTTTTTCTGGAGTTTTCAAAGAGCCGGGTGGGTGCCACCCCCGCACCAGGGGGCTGGGAAAGGGCCTATAAACCCTTTGGTCTGGGGCCTGCATGGCTGCTGGTGGTTTGCTGGGCCATATTATAAGTAGCTCATGCATGTGTATTTGCAGCTTTGTCCGGGGTCACTGATGTGTCCCTGGTTTAATAGGACATATTCGTGTATAGTTAGCCCCCACCGGGCAGGTTTTGTTTTAGTTTTATCCTGGATTAAGGCCCCTTTTTTTCCCGTTATCATATAAATAAACCCAGGCACAGCCTGGACTTAACTTTACCAGTTTTCATGCTCTGTCTGTGAAGCCCAGCCGCTCCCTTCTGGCGTGATCCCCACATATGGTGCTTGGGGATGCGGCAAAGATTAAAGAGACCACACACATTTTTCTGAGAATTGAAAACCCTTTTCCCCAAAGGGCGTCAACCGGGAAAAATTTCCTGGGTCTGCAGAACCTTAGTCCGGGATAAAACGGCACTGCGTAGCAGTCCAACCCCCAAAGAGGGGATGAGCTTCGAAGCACTGATCAACGAACGTACCTCCAGTATACCCAAACCAGAAAAAGGTGCAGAAGAGGCCATCGTGCTCAGGCAGAAACCAACGCCCTGCGTAGAGGTAACCGTCTCGCCCACAGGACAGCACCATCAACAAGCAGCCCAAGAGCAACCTGGCGATAGCGCAAAGTGTGAAGGGGAACCCAACCCCTTTCCCCGCCGCGCGTGCCCCGCGGTACAGGCATCTATAAAAAGAGCCCTTTTATGATGATGTCGGGGCCCTATTTTGGGCTTCGAGAAGTGGCCGAGGGGGAGAATTGCCAGGGGCTCAGTGGGCTGAAGTTGTGGCGCCTTTTCTAACCGGAGAACCCAAAGGCTTTTTTTGACCTCGGCGAGCAGGAGGCCCAGGCTTTTTTTTAAAATTTAAAGGGTAGATCCTAGCTCGCCGGGGGGGAACACCAACGTCGGGCCCGGCGGGTACATAACTGGCCTTCGCGACCCCCTTGCCGGCCCGCCCCCAAAGATGTAGACCTGGTTCACTGGTAAGAATGGTTGCAGCCGGAGGACTACACCCGCAGAAGTGGAGAAAGTGGGCGTGGGGCAAGTTCATCCCCTCCCTGCCCCCCGGGAAAACCAGCCTGGGGGTTGGGCAAGGGGACCCCCAAAAACGCGGGGGCACTCGTTAACCTCGTTAAAGGGATAAAGCCACAGAGGACTTACTCCAAGCCCGGGGCCCCCTGGGGCGCCCCAACCCCGGGAACAGCAAGTCGACCGGGGGGTCTGGTAAATGTCCCATTTCAGAGGGGGGGGAAAAATTCCCCAAAGGGGGGGTGGCCCCCAGGGGGAACGGGTGGGGGAGAGAAAAAACTCCAGATGGACTGGCCGGTCAAGGCCGAGGCTCAAGCGAACACGCCCCGTTTATTTGGCGGGTCGTGGGGCCTGGACATATTGCTGCAACTGTCCCCGTAGTAGAGCCAATGGAATGCGACTCGGCTAGGCGGAAGTCCCCGTTCGCAAGGGGCCCGTTTGTCAGCAGAGACCCCTTTAGAACTGACTATAAATCTGTCGATCAAAATCAATGACTATCCTGTAAAGCTCTATTGGACCTGGGGGCTGGTTACTCTGGGCATGCCCGCCTAGTAACCCTACTCATCCAAAGGCGGGTTTAAGGGGTCCTTGCATCCATGGAGACACCAAGGATACCCCACAAACCCTTTTCAAACCCAGAGACTTTTGTGGACTCTCCTCCCATGAAGTGGGGTGGTGAGGGCTCTTATGCAAAAGTGACTTGGGGGGAAAATTTCCCCCCGTTTTTTGGGCTTGTGGCATACAAAAGGGCCCGCAAGGGGAATAATTGTAAAATGTAAGCATGCCCTGTGTTTGGTCCAAAACCCTTTGACCCCGACACCACACCAGCCATAGGGGGGACCCTAGAAAAATGGGGAAATTTTCCCCCAGCATTTTGGATGAGGTGAGGGAAAAGGAAGAGGTGGTGTAGCCTACCCGGAGGGCTCCTGTAATTTTGGGAAACTCAGCTTCGAGATCCACACTAAAAACTAGGGGGAAAGTCAAGGTCATAAAAGGGGAACCTCAATATCCAGGGGGAATACTGTTTTCCCACATGGCGTTCATCAGGATCTATTTATCAGGTGGACAAAGTCCCATGGGAGGTGGAGAACAACTGGTAGTGCCACGTCTTTTTTGGGGGAGGTCTTGGGCCCTTTCCCCAAGCATGTACTAGGGGGGCCCTGGGGAGCGAAAAGACCAAGGGCGGATCCTTCAAAGATTTTTGGCCAGGGGGAATGGGGGGGTGAAGGTACTGTGACATTTCCCCGAGTGCCAATAACAGCTCCCAGCCCCACTATCGGATCCCTGGTGCCGTTTTCCCATCATAGAGGTCCCATTTGGAGAATTTTTAATGGGCCCCGTGGCCCGATGTAAACGGCCCGAGGCCATCAGTATAAATTTGTGGTGGGGGACTACACCACACGCACCCCGAGGGGCCCTACCGTTGAGGAATACCTCCCAAAGCTGATTTCCCGAATTGTTCCATATGTTTTTCCCCTACCGGCATTCCAAAGGAGTCCTTACTGATCAAGGGGCCCCCTTCAAAGTCAAAGGTCAAAGGGAGTTATGCAAAAATTTCTTAAAATTAACATTTGCCACGTCAAGGGACCACCCTCAAAAAAGACGGCCTTGTGGAAAGTTCTAAAGACCTGAAAAGTATGTTAAAAAAGAGTGGTTAAGGGGTGGTAGGGATGGGGCTGTCTCTTGCCTTATCTAATGTTTTCATCCGTGAAGTTCCCCCAGTCATCCCCCGGGTTTTTTTCCCCTTTGAGGGTACATGGGCGGCGCCCCGGGGGCTACACATAGCCAAAGAAAAAACCCGGGGGCAAGAGTCTACACCCCACCGGGGCGTAATAGAACACATCTCCCAAATGCAAGATAGGGTTTCGGCAGTTATGCCCAAGTCAGAGAAACCCACAGCAGGCTCGGGAACTCAAAAGGGGGGAAAGTAGGTCGGCCAAAGTACGGGCTTCAACCCCGGGGGGGTTTGGGGTGTTTTTTGTTGGTTCCTACGTAGAAAATAATTTTCCCGCCAAAAAGGCAAGGACCTTTTGAAATCCTTAAAAAGTGGAGTGTTAATTATAAAGTATAACCCGCCCGGGAGGCGCAAGCCGAAAAGAATTTCCATGTGAATTTTTAAATTTAAACCGGGGAAAACAGGGAGAACCCCGACTGCTGACCCCTCCCCCCATAGAGGGGTCCCAGAGGGATTTTAAACAGAGTTCCCTGTCAAAGTCACAGAAACAGGAGACCCCGGATTCATACAAAGGAATACTGAGTGTTCTCAGAACTGCCAGGACGTACAATGTCTAAAACATGACATTCACCGGCCAGGGGGGAAGGGCAACTTTAAAACCTTACGAACCGGAACTCGTGGCAGCAATATCTGAAAGGGTTTTAAAAGTTTTGGCCTCGGTTAATTGGGAGTCCCGAACGAGTGGTCGAGTTTCCCAAACGTGCTCATCCCAAAAACCCAAAGGGTCTTGCTTCTGTAATGATTTTCGGAAGCGAATGAGGTATCCAATTTGACGCTACCCCAAAGCCGAGGGTGGGTGAACTAATTGAGAGACTGGGGCATGCCCGGTATTTCCCACCTCGCCTTACTAAGGGTTACTGGGGAGGTTTCCCCCGACGACTAGGGGCCCAAGAAAAGACGGCTTTCGCTACACCGACGGGCTGTTTTCAATAGTCTGCCCACCGTTTGGTTTGCAGGGGGTCCCGCCACCTTTTCCCAAAGGTTGATGGATGTCGTCCTTAAGCCCCCTCGCGTTATGCTTCACATACTTAGACACATAATAATATTTAGTGAGGGCTGGGACAGCCCCCTTTACCTAAATAACAGGCATACTTTAACTCCCTTGGAAGCAGGGTTTTTCAGCTAAACCCAAGAATGCGCCTTGGGGGTAGAAGAACCCGTACCTGGGGTACATAAAGGTAGGGGCATTATAAAACCGCAGGTTAAAAAAGGTAGAGGCAATACAGGGATGGCCCCCCCCCAAAACCCCAAAAAGGGAGGTTAGGGCCTTTCGGGGATTTTGGTTATTATCGCAGATTCATCCCAAATTTTGCGAGTATAAAAGCCCCACTAACAGACCTACTAAAAACATAAAATCGTCATGGGTGGCTTTGGGAAACCCAGGGAGAGAGGGCATTTCCCGGTGTTAAAGCTGGCTCTGGGTTTTAAAAAACCAGTCCGATTACCCCGAACTTTAAGAAAGAGTTTTTTGTACAGACAGATGCATCTGATTGGACTGGGGGGAGGCTTTCCCCCGGAGGTGACGGTGAGGCACCCTCACGTATTTAAGCAGGAAACTCACACCCCAGAGAGGAACTATAGTATTGGGGGAACGGGAGTGTTTTTTCCATCAAAGGGCCCTGGGTCCCTCAAATATTTTTTTGTTAACGCCACTTTTGCTAATCACAGACCACGCTCCCTAACTGGAGTCCCCAACAAAAAGCGAAATGCGAGTCACCAGAGGGGTTTCCCGACACGCAAAATTTTTGTTTTCCCTTTTGGAGCACAGGGCAGGGGAAAATGGGGTATGTGATGCACTGTCAGGCGCATTGTTTGGTTAGGTGTTTCCCACCCCACAGGGTCGGGGGGGGGTAATTTTTGAAGTGACAGGGGGGGGTGGACGGGGGATATGTTTTTCCCCAAAAGCCCGCCTATGCGGCCAGGAAAGGTTTGGGGCCATGCGTGTCCACCGAGTGGGGCCCGGGGTCGGCTAAGGGAAGCCCACATTTTTTGGTTTTCAGTAGATCTGACATGTATTTAAGGGGTTTTCCCCCCCTTTATCCGGGGGCGGCTTTCTGGAGTGGTAAAGAGCCGGGTGGGGGCCAAATAACCGGGAGGCTGGTGCAAAAGGGCCATTTTAAAGCCGAGTCGCGGCCGAATGGGGTGCGGGGTTTGGAATATTGTAAGTAGCTCATGCATTTTTTGCAGTTTTTCCCGGGTAGATGTGGGGCCCCCCGGTATAGAAGGACTATATTCGTGTTATTCGCCCAGCCGGGCGGGGTTTTGTTTTGAGCCGGATTAAGGCCCTTTTTGTTTTCCCTTTATCATATAAAAAACCGGCCGCTGGATTGAACTTTTGAGTGTTAACGTCTCTGTCTGTGGGCCCCCGCCTGCACCTGCCTGGACGCTGATTTCACAAAAGACAGAGACATCGTGTGTGTAAATATTCGTGCACCCATATTAGTCCCGATATGTGTTCATAATAAAGGAATAAAAACCTGCACAAATGTTTTTTGCTATTTTTTTTCCCTTACATTCTGTTTTTGGCTATGGATGCAATGGCTCCCCCGTTACGTATCTTGATTAAAAGCTGGCAGGTATTCTCACATAAAGCACATAGGACGTGCGTGTAAGGTCACCTTTGAAAAAACGAAAAATCAGTTCTTAGGGTCTGTGGTGTGGCTCTATACCTGTGGATCCCCTTTTACAGGGATCAAAATATACTGTGGCTTCCTTCTGCAACATATTGAAAAAGAGTAAATTAATCACAATGTCACTATGGTTTTTTTTCCTTTTTCAGCTTGGGTAATATACTCGTGTGGGCCTCAACCACCAACAAATGGGGATTTTGTGGGTACAAGTCTACAATCCAATCCCCCTCCTTTTTCACCCCAGACAGGGGAGGGGAGGCGCCCGGGCCCCCGTTAAGGGGTACGCCAGTACTGGTGTACAGGGCCCGGGCCCTCTGTGAAGCAAAGGGGCCCTGCCCCCCGCCGCTGGTACCGCCCTTCTTCACATAAAGGTAGTTTTGTTCCCAGATGTGAGCTGGGGCCTGCACTTTTGTGTTCAACTGGGGCCCGGTGCAGCTGAGGGCCCTTCTCTCTCTCTCTGCCCCCCCGGACGGAACGACTAATTAAATCATGGACGCCATGTGGCTCATGATTCATAGTTCTGGCGCATGAAATGAGGAAGAGAAGGGCCGGCTCTGCGCACAGAAGAAGTAAGTGAATAATTAAGTGTGGCTGCCTGTAACTAGGAGCGCGGGCCCTCTCTCAACAGCGACCCACCACCCCCGGCTGTATGAGGAAAAGAGGGAGGGGAACGCTGCCCGCTCGGCCACCTACCTGCCCGTCTGGCCAAATACCTAACTGCTCGCCCGCCCCGCCACCTACCTAACTGCCAGCCCGGCCATCTACCTAACGGCCCGTCCGGCTACCTACCTAACTTCCCGCTCGGCCACCTACCTAACTGCCTGCCTGTCCGGCCACCTACCTAACTGCCCGCCTGTCCGGCCACCTAACTAGCTGCCCATCCACCTGGATAATTAGCCCAGCTAGCTAACTAAGTACCTACTGAACAAAGAAAAAGGAAAGAGCCTAATCCACTAAAGATTGAAAAGAAATTTTATTATAACCAATTAAAAATAAATATTGATCACAATGAGGTATAATGCAAAAAATCACCATATAATATTAATAATATACTAGTCTAATTAATACTGAATCAGGTAGCGAGTAATAATAATTTAAGTAATAATAAGTACAAATCACACAAGTTTACTACTCTAAACCAGGTGCAAGCCAATCACAAGATAACATGCATAAAATGATATACAAAACTATAGAATAAATTACCCACTGTTACATGTAGTCAATGCACATCTGAATGCCCCGATGTACGTTTTGCCTTAATTGCTTCCTCAAGTGATACGTATCTAAGTACCTGCCTGCCCAGCTACCAACCTAACTGCCTGCCCATCTGGCTACCTGCAAAACTATCCACCCACCCGGCTAATTACCAGTCTGCTTGGCTACCTACCTAACTAACTGCATGCCCTCCTGGTTACCTAGCCCATTTACCTACCTAACTACGTGTCCGCTCATCTACCAACCTAACTGCCTGTCTGCCCAGCTACCTGCCTAATTATCCATCCACCTGGCTACCTACCTAGCTACCCATCCGCCTGGCTACCTACCTAGCTACCTGCCCACCTGGCTAACTAGCCCGGCTACCTAGCTACCTATCCACCTACCCGGCTACCTACCTAACTACCTGTCTGCCTGGCTACCTACCTAGTTTCCCGCCTGCCTGGCTACCTATCTAGCTACCTGCCCGCCTGGCTACCTACCCGGCTACCTAGCTACCCGCCCCACTGTCTACCTAGCCCGGCTACCTAACTACCCGTCTGGCTAACTACATACATGGCTGCCTACCTACCTCTCCGGCCGCCCGTCTGGCTACTTCCCTGGCAATCTGACTTCCTACTACCCACCTACCTCCCTGACTACCTCCCTGGCCACCCGACTACCTACTACTCACCTACCTTCCTGGCTACCTGCTCACTACCTGGCTACCTAGCTTTGGGGGGGGTTGGGCAATATACTTAACTAACAGGGCACCAAGGGGGGAATTATTACCATTTGGGACACTATGGATGGGGTGTTTGTACATAATGGGACGGGCACAGGTAGGAAGATAGTATAAAAAAGTGAGGAGTCTCAGGTATTTGTGTTGTGAATTATGCAGGGTTGGGTCGTGGCCGAGAGAATTAATCCCTGTGGTCTGGAGTGGACGCAGAAGAAAAGGAACGTGAAATACTCATCAGACAAGACGTCAACTGTGAGTCACTAAATGTATCTGCACTGTGTACACTTGTATCTACCACTATATGGTCACTGTATGGAAGTAATATTGGTCTTATTGTAATGAATTATATTCAGTGACAGTATGGTAGTATGATTCAGCATCTTTATGTTGGTGATATGTGGTGATAATGTGGCGGCATTATATGGTCTATGTATATTGCTGTTGTTTAGCAATATTGGTCTTGGTATACTGGTTGGATCAGTAACATGATAGTGGTGATCATGTGGCTGTATTTACTGGCCCTTTTATACATACTGACAAATACAATACGGATAAACTGTACATTGTAAAATCCAACAAGAACTAAATCCAAAAACCATGGCGCAATTGCATTTTTTTTATGGGGGCGTGGTGATGGTATTGTTTGGGACGGGGCAGTGGGGATTCTTGGGCGGGGAGGTCGGGTTGCGGGGGTGGGGTTTAATGGGAGGAGGGGGGCCAAGATGCTTAAGCTGTATGGGGCCTGAAATTTCTGTTGGCGGCCCTGGGGAGGCATGTAAAGTCACCACCAGCAGCCATATGACAACCTGCTTCTGCTTGAGCTAACCTTTTGTTTTTTGGATGTGCTCTCTCTGGTGGCTAAAAGTGGGAAATATTAAAAACTATTATGCATTTTTTAATTAATCTACCACAAATCGAATGAAATGCTTGTGAACCTTTTTTGGGGGTGGGGGGATTTGCTCCCTATGGGGGCTGAGAGTGGGAAATATTGAAAACTATAATGCATTTTTTAATATTTTCCACAAATTGAATAGTCTTTCCTCAAAACTATACAAATTTTATACAAGCATTACCCTTGGTTGAATTCAAGGATCCCAGCGCCGCCAAACAACAGTGGTAACCATTGAGCCACTTTGCTGCTAACAAATACAGAAATTTCCACCTATAGAAGGTCTCAAAGGTTTTTAATATAAGTAATAACATTATCCCTAGCCAGCTTCCCAGACACCACCTCAGGATGGTCGTAGTAGGTGAAAATCCCATGGAAGCCATCTTTAACATGATACCATGTAACCGGGACTCCATTGTCCTCCAGACGTTTCTTGTAGAGTTTCCTCAGAATTCCACCAATTTCTAAATTTCGCTCTTATATCAGGAGGAACATGGCTGCCCTCTCTCATCATTTTTGATAAAGAGAGATCCTCACCTGTATATTTAAGCATAAAGTATAACATTCTATCTCGGAGTACCAAAGGGACCATCTTGTTTTGTTCGTATGAGGGTAAATTGAAGTCAGCTATCTGGACCGCTGGGTAGATCAACACCTGGGCAAGAGGCTTTGGAATATCTGATCTACACACAACAGCTTGACAAACCCCAGCTGTGAGATGGCCCCCAGAACTGTCTCCACATAATATAACCGAAGAAGGATCCACTCCATATTCTTCTGCTGTCTTTAGAAAATGAATTGTAGCACTGAGACAGTCATCAAATGCAGCAGGAAACCTGTGAGCCGGTGACAGGCGGTACCTAAAATTAATGATCACAAAATGTAATTGGATCTTTCATGATGTTAGAAAGAAGGGTCAACAAATGGGTAAAATTAATCCCCTAAGCATTACTTACTACGTCTACCCAATTCCCGCTGTTTACATCATGAAATATTTGAGAATTCGATAAATAGCAAGTCTATAATTATTCTTGCAGTCTGCCATGGCTTGTAATAGTGGCCCCAATGAGGAGGGCCCTCTTTTACAATAAAATACTCAAATAGATAACCTGGACAATGGTTAGATATAAAATAATTTTATGCAAAGAAATGCAGATGAGGTTGACTGTTCTTGGGGCTAGCGCGGGTGCCTGCGCCCGCCGCGGCGGCGCCCCTGCCGGGTTGGGGTCCGGCGCGGGTGCCGCAGCCGCCCGCGACCAGCTCCTTGCTGCTTACGGCGCGCGCGTGACGACTGGTCTGGATTTAAAGGGCCAGCGCGCCGGTAATTTGTCAATTGTTGGCCACTGGTCCTATTAAAGGCACACGCCCCCTGCACTCTCTGCCAGATTGTTGGTGTGCGTTAGTGAGTCTTGAGAGAGTTTGGAGTTCCGTTTTGATTACCCGTGTACCAGTCCGTTCCGCTATGTTTCCTGACCTTGCCTGTTTGCCGCCTTTCCTGACCGTCTGCCTGTCTCTGACCACGAACCTCTGCTGCCCATCCTGACCTCCTGCCTGTCCCCGACTACGTCTCTGGATTACGATTCTGTACCATGCATTACCCCGGCCGCCATCGCAAGCAAGTCACGTCATGTGTAGCGACCTGGTAGCCTCACGCCGCAGCAAGTCCATCCCGCTTTGCGGCGGGCTCTGGTGAATACCGGGGGCTACTTAGACTCCGCTCCCTGGTGTGGCTTAACTATCATCGCTTGCGGTGGTCCAGCGAATCCACCAAACCGTTACATTAACTTTAACAACCATCCCTTGGTTGAACTTGATGGACACGTGTCTTTTTTCAACCGCACTATGTAACTATGTAACCAGGTGCAGTACTAGCCACTGGTAATTTCTACACTTTTTGATTTTTTTATACATCTCCCCATAAGGCCTTGTGAATAACCGATACTACCAACAAAAAGCGGGGCAATCAGCCTAAACAACCAATCAGGTTTCAGCTTTCATTTCTGACTGTAGTCATATTGGTTGGTTGACTAGCTGATTGCTGACTTGTTGTTGCAATACCTGCATGATAATCACACACAGCTTAGGCTCTGTTCACAAATTTTTGGGATGGACATTGAAAGAGTGTCCTTTTGGACCCGTTTGGGTGCTGTGTGCAAGCATATAATTTTTATTGTGTCGTAAAGTGCACTTTGCTGCCACAGTGCAATGGATATACAGTAGCATATGTTGAGGAATGCTCCCAATGTATAGACTGAAACACGTTGTGGACAATGCTTAAACAAAGCTAAATCTACAGTATAATAAAAAGTTTGTCATGATTCTGCCTGAAACACCCCCGCCTTCTGGCTCTGGTCGCCGGCCACGGTCGGTACGACATAAACCATGGTTTTTTACCTAATATTGTGTTTCCTATCACTAGTGTGACCTGGGTTTATTCTGTGCTGGGTGCTAATTGATTCCTGGCCAACGCCCGTGGCCAGGAATATTCTATCACACTCTTGGTTAATTTTGTTGCTTCTTGAGTTACAGCCTTCTTCTCCTATCTTGTCTTTTGGTCCTTCTGCCTATTGCCTCAGTTATACCTTTCATCTACTCCTAAATAAGGTATATGCTTCCTTACTGCCTTGCCTGCTATTTTGGATCATTGCCCTATAGGTCACCTGCTCTCTTCTGTTGCCTTCTGTATTTTCTCTGACATTTGCTTGGATTCCGATTACTCTGTGCCTCGCGATTCTGTACTTCGCTGCCCATTTGCTAACGACTTTGGCCTGCCCGACTACGGTTACTTGTTCTGTGGTTGTTTGTCTCTGTTTGTGTTTTCACTGTGCTCAGTGCAGTTATCAGTCATCTGGTTGGGGCCGACCTGTTAAGGAGTCGGGTTCCCTGGGGGGCGGGGACAGGGGCTGGGGCCAGTGTCAGGGCCTCACTTGTCTGTGTCTTTGTGTGCGTCCCTGACAGTCCCTGACAATGGTAGTTTAAAGATTTAACGGAACACTATAAACAACATTTATATGGAAAAGTAAGTATTTTTCACTACCTTCATGTGTTTCTTTCCTTGTATTTTGCCTCCTTATTCATCTATCATGTGATCCACTTTTTGCAATGAAACTTCCTGCTTTTTGGAGTGTCAGTAGTTCACCAACATCTTTTTCCTACAACTCCCAGACTGCACTGTAATCTAGGCCTGTCTCCACTGTTATCACTGCTAAAAATTGTGCTGACATGGGTGTAATCTCCCCAGCTCTGTCATTATACTGATGATATCTAGTACTCAGTTTCATGACAGCAGTACACAATCCCCCAGCTCTGAAGTGCTGTCCTCTGCTCCCAATATTAAGTTCCTAAAATCTCCCTCCCCTTAGACTATACTAATGGAATTACTTCTATTCACTAGCAAACTACAGACTGGCAAGAGTGAATGCAGCCAGATTGTCCACTACAGGTGAGTGTTCCTGAGCTGAGTCTGGCTTCACAGCACACCCACTGAGTGATGACAAAATGTTCACTGAGGCTATATGATCAATGAATGTCACATGGTTTGCAAGAGATAGGGGGAAAGGGAGGACAGGGTTTAATGCCTGGTTCTGCACAGCAGGACAATTATCTAATTTTTAATAACTATGAATTACAAAATAACACAGTTGTGCGCCCTATTACAAATACAAAGATAGTCCCAGAGAACCCCTTTAAGACATAACTAAAGACATTACAGGAATTACATCATCTTACCCAACAGTCACGACTACGGCCGCGGAATTCTTTGCTAGGTGATGACAGATACGGTCATAGCTGTCTAAAACCAAATTAATAAGACTTCTGTCAATGTCAAAAAATCTTCTTACATCAGGACACACATGATAAAAAGTACACTTTTCCGCATAACGGCCAGTAACATTTACATATAGAAATTGTTATACAACTTTACCAAAATGACATTAAAATGGATGAGGCTGAAAAAATGATCCATCAAGCCGACCTTATAGCCCTTCTGGGTTGATATGTCCTGTTCAGGGGCATGCATACATTTCACGGAAGCTCATGCGAGGGCTACATCTACATTCACATTCATAGGAAGAGAAAAGGTTACGCAATCGACAAGAGGTGGTGAGTTACATACAACGCAACTGAATAGGGAGACATGGTGTTTTTTTTTCGCTTAGGAACCAGAATACCTAATAGTCTAAAAGCAAAGCAGGATGTGTGGTATCAATATCGTGCACAAGTGAGGAGTGATGTATTGCATTTTATTTTATTGTGTATAGTTTATTTTATGTTGGTAGACACGTCTCTTTCTTCCCTCATCAATATAATAAGTGGATGGATTGTTAGAAATATTTAGCAATTATGTGAAAATCTAACTAGTATTCAAGCCAGGGTTGAAGTGTGTTTTTAAAGGGGTTGTTTGTTGCATGCCGTGACACATGCCCTTTGCTCCATCTACTCACACAGGTGTGTAATATGTGGTGTTGGGGTTTAGGGTAATTTCCCAAGCTGTGATTAAGGACATTGTTTGAAATGTGTCAGCGGGATATGTTTTAATTTTGTGTACTTGAATAAAGCAACAGGAAACATTTTTAGTTATGTTGTCGGCTGGATTGGAAGCTGTTTTTTTCTCTCTTGCATTCAGAGACAGTCAGAGAAGCATACACCACACAGAATACATTTGTGTGCAGTGGGGTCTAATTTCCACTATATTATCCAACCTTTTAATTTCAGTGGAGCCGTGAACAATCTAAAGTTTATTGGGCCCTGGTGAATGTCTCCTAATGGTAGGTGATTGAGAAATGAAGCGCTGTGAGTGCTCAACCTTTGTTCCTGTAGGAGTTCAGACGCTGTCAGAGGTGTTCTCTGTATGGACCTACATTGAAACCACAAGGTTAGACCGACTTACAAATGCTTCCAAACATGAATCCTCCTCCATGGAAGTACATGACTCCTTTTCTGCCACCAGCAGATGGAGATCGGGGCTGGTAGACCCTCACCGGCACTTCTTCAAATTGTAGGCCCATCTTGAAGATCTCTGGATCATCCTTCTCCTTAGGCAGAAGTATTTTTTCTGCAACGTGAAAAAGCCCCATACTGCTCCATACTCCCAGTTTATCAAAAACATCCCCCTATAGAGTAAATAAAGAAAACATTAAGAGAAATTACCTTCATGGAACAGTCTATATCACAGGTGTCCCACACACAATTAGTTATCATCAGGCAACCACTTGTTAAATCCTCAGTTTCCTTACAGGAATTACATAGGGATCACATTGCAGCCATTGAAAGTTTTGAGAATCTATTGGTTTCAGTAGATGTCTACAATCCTCCAAAGCAGACCTGTACTAACACAGTTACCTAATCAGTAAGGCTGCATCCACACGGCAATTGTAAAATAGTGGTCGGATTCTACAATTGATTTTTCAGTTTTTGGCATGTGTTTTTGTTTGGATTTTATGGTCAATTTTTTAATTCGGCCTATTGATAGAGATGGGCGAATCGATTCTAACGAAGAGGAATTTGTTTAGAATTTCAGGAAAACTTCGGTTCTGAACGAAGTTGAAGTTTGGGTACTTGGGGGTGAACAAAAGTGTGCTTTTGATTGATAAAATGGCTGCGAGCACAGGGGCCCCAGGGCCGCCATCAGAAATTTCAGGGGCCCCATACAGTTGAAGCATCTGGCCCCCCCCTTCGGCCCCACCCTCTGCCAACCCCATCGCCCCGTCCCCCCTCAGACACAGCCCCCCCAATGCCTCCACACACACAATGCCTCCACACACACAATGCCCCCCCACACACACTGGCCCCCACACACACACAATGCCTCCACACACACACAATGCCTCCACACACAGCTCCCACACACAATGCCTCCCCCACAGCTCCCACACACAATGCCTCCCCCACAGCTCCCACACACAATGCCTCCCCACAGCTCCCACACACAATGCCTCCCCCACAGCTCCCACACACAATGCCTCCACACACAGCTCCCACAATGCCTCCCCACAATGCCTCCCCACAATGCCCCCCACACACAATGCCTCCCCACAATGCCCCCCCACAGCTCCCACAATGCCTCCCCATAATGCCTCCCCCACAGCCCACACACAGCTCCCACAATGCCTCCCCCCCAGCCTCAGAGGGGGGGGTGTCACTGGGGCAAATAGGGGGCTTCAGTGGGGCCCCCCAAATTATCCCAGCGTGTGAGGAGAGGTGGGCGCTCTGATTCTAGGACTGCTCTGTACTGACAGCAGCAGCGTCTCTCACCTCCTTCCAGCGTCTCCTCTGATCGCAGTCGGCCCCTCCTCCCTCTGCCGACAGGAGTCACTGAGCCCGCCCACAGGCAGAGAGAGGGGAGGGGCCGACTCCGATCAGAGGAGACGCTGGAGAAATGAAAGTTAAGTGACAGACGCTGCAGCTGTAGTGATGTACAGAGCAGTCACTGCTGCGATCGGTTTCGCGGCCCCCCTCACACACTAAAGCCGCACGGGCCCCTCCTCACACACAAGCCGCAGGGGCCCCCTCCTCACACACAAAGCCGCACGGGCCCCTCCTCACACACTGAGCCGCCGGGCCCCTGCGGACAGACAGCAGGGGCCGCGGGGCCCGTGTACAGGCTGACAAGATTTTGAAACAGGAGTCCCTGCTTGCCGCGGGCCCCCCTGTTTCACCGGGCGGTACAGGGGTACTGGCTGTACCCCCTGTATGGCGGGCCTGCATGGCGCTACATGGGGCAAAGCACTCTGGGAGGAAGAAGGGCATAGCCTGCATGACATGTGCTGAGCTGAAGCCAATCAAAAGACCGGCGGGATTTTTGTGACGTCACCGCAAATATATAAGCCGGGCGCGATGCTGGGAGCTCATACCGCTCTCACTGTACTGATTAGGGAAAGTGCTGCCGCGACTGCTTGTAATAGTTCTTACTGAAGAACTGATTTTTATACAGCGATTTTTGGGGGAGTCTCAGCTTGTCTCAGAGACTGCTTCTCTTAATGTTCTATTTCTGATTTTGTGGGGTATTGGATCTGAAGTCCAGTGTGCGCCCACTGCAGTGCATATACATGTTAATGCTATCTGCTCACAGCACATTGAATATCCAAGGGGCATCTAAGTCAGTTCCTGTTGTATTCATTTAAAGAAACAGCGTTTTTATAATACAAATACCACTTCATTTTTGGCTGCTCAATTCTTTTGCGCAATTTACATCCAGGGGTTAATTAAGCGTTGTTCTGCTGCTGTTGGGACTCCAAGAAACCGTCTTTTTCACCGCCAAAAAATAAAATTTTCCTGTAGCCTAATTCACAAGCGAAGGTTAATTACAATTTTTTCTCTCTTGTGTAGTGAGAAATCACGCAATTGTAACACGCTACAAAGCTAGTAGTTTCCGCTGCTCAATTCTTTTGCGCAATTTACATCCAGGGGTTAATTAAGCGTTGTTTTTGTGCTGTGGTGACAAAAATAGACCGTCTTTTTCACCGCCAAAAAGAACAATTTTCCAGTAGCCTAATTCATATGCGAAGGTTAATTACAATTTTTTCTCTTCTTGTGTAGCGTAGAAAAACACGCAATTGTAACACGCTACAAGCTAGTAGTTTCGGCTGCTCAATTCTTTTGCGCAATTTACATCCAGAGGTTAATTAAGCGTTGTTCTGCATTGTACTCGTAAAAGAAAACTTTGTTTTTCACCGCAAAAAAATTCTGTAGCATAATTCATATCCGAAGGTTAATTAAGCCTGTTTGTGCTTTTATATTCAGTAAAATACACAGAGTTTTTAAACGGCACATACAAGTCAATTTTTCCTGCCCATTTGTGGAGCGCAATTTATATCCAAGGGTTACCCAAGCTTCTTAGTGGGTTCATGTGGCGTCAAATACAGGGTGTGTATTTATCATATACAGATATCTTCATCAAACAGTGTCTGTACATTATAGAACAAACAGTATGTCAGACAGAGAGGTGGCAGGCTCTTCACCTGCGAGTGGCAGTGGCACAAACATTCCTGGAGCAGGCCCAGGTCGCAGCACAGCAAGGGGACGTCGCAGCAGGGGTCACTCGGTGAGGCCACAACTGCCACTGTCATCTAGCGGCCGTGTGTTGTTCAGCAACCCCATGGTTCTTGATTGGTTGACTAGGTCATCCACTTCCTCCCAGATGACATCTGACAACCCCAGCCAAGAGTCGGTGGGAACGTCAGACACAACCCTTAGTTGGCATGGCCCGGGAGCTGGTCAGCGGCCCTCACCTGTCCTCAACCCGCCTCTGGCCCATCCGTTTCCCTAAGCCAGAGATGTACTATCTGGTCTGGGCTCAGCGCCACTATATAGCAAGGATGAACAATTTGAGGAGGGCAGTCAGCAGCTACTTGGCAGAGAAGAAATGGGGCCAATATCCCCTGCTTCTTGCGGTAGGCGGCAAAGTATAGATGTTGAAAGTGGCATGGGAGGTCATGTTGTGAGGGGTCAGCCTCTGCATACCAAGACCGGTGATGAGGACAGCAGTGACGATGAAACACAAATAGACGATGATGTAGCCAGACCTCACTTGGAACCAGGTGAGGCAAGGCTTCATCATCGTCAGGAGAAGAGGGCACAGCTTGCGCGTCCCCGGCAGCAGCCACAGCCAGCAAAAATGGGTTGTGTGGCCGTGAGTCAGCAGGATAGCAGCAGTGTGAGTCAGAAGCCAAGGCGGCCACGGGTAAAAAACCCGCTTCGCAGGTCCAACAAAGTAGCGGCACAGGGGCTCAGCGAGGCAGCGGCGGCAGTAGTCACTCAGTGCGGAGCGTTGGCGGTAAAATCCGATACTCGGCGGTGTGGCAGTTCTTTGCTAAGACACCGGAGGAGCCGAATATGGGTATATGTAGAATCTGTAAGCAGAAAGTGAAGCGTGGCCAGGGAGCTAACGTTGGCACCACGGCCCTGCGTCAACACATGCAGCGTCACCATCCGTGGCCTGGGAGAAACGGGGCTCAGATGTGGTGGTCCATCCTGCCGCCGCAGCAACAGCAGCAGCAGCAGCGCCCAGTGGCACGCATGCCATTGCAGCCAGTCAAGGCTCCACCACCTCAGCTGTTTCTCTTTGACATCATCTCCCGGTCCAGATGCTCCTGCTCCTCGCTACTCATGGCGCCAGCAGTCGTTCATCGAGGCGATTGCAAAGAGACAACAGTATGCGTCCAACCATCCTAAGGTGCAGCAGCTGACCGTGCTCCTGTCCAAGTTGTTGGTACTGCAGTCCCTCCCTTTCCAAATGGTGGACTCTGCACCGTTCAGAGAACTAATGGCTTGTGCCGAGCCGAGATGGAGAGTTCCAAGCCGTAATTTCTTTTCCAAAAAGGCAGTACCAGCACTTCATAAATATGTAGAACAGAAGGTGGGCCAGTCCTTAAGCTTATCGGTTTGTTCCAAGGTGCACGGCAGCGCGGACGTCTGGAGCTGTAACTACGGTCAGGGCCAGTACATGTCCTTTACGGCCCACTGGGTGAATGTGCTTCCGGCCCAGGCACACCAACAACTTGGACAGGAGACGCCGCTTTCTCCTCCACGTTGTCAAACTGCTGCTCCTGCGCCAATGTCCGCCTCCTCCTCCTCCACCACCACCACCATCTCAGCCTCCACAAGTACTGCTCCATCATACCACATGTGTAGGGCACAGCGGTGTCACGCAGTTCTACACCTGGCTTGCCTCGGCGAACGAAGTCACACAGGGAGGAACTGCTCCGCGTCATGCAGCAAGAAATCGATGTGTGGCTTTCTCCGCGCCAACTGCAAATCGGAACCATGGTGACGGACAATGGGAGGAACATGGTGTCCGCGCTGCACCGAGGAGGGATGGTCCATGCGCCCTGCATGGCGCACGTGTTCAATCTGGTTGTGAAAAGGTTCCTGAAGTCGTTCCATCGATCTTCAGACACATTCTGAAAATGGCAGGAAAACGTGTGCATGCACTTTATCCTTTCGTAAAAAGCCAGGACCACCTCCTAGAGTTGCAGCGGCAAAACGGCCTCCCCACAACACACTCTGTATGCGATGTTTCCATCCCGTTGGAATTCCAGCCTCACATGTTTGACCGACTGTAATGAACAGAGAAAGGCCATTAACGATATTTTGAGATCCATGCAGACAGAGAGTACTCCCCTGGTTAACTTTGATGTCAGCCATGTGGCAGCTCATGCGTGACACCGTGCCTTTTGTTGGAGGCATTCGAGGAGGCGACAGGTTATATTTTTAAAATTTTTTATATTTTTTTTTGTTATAATTCTTTATTTTATTTTTAATTTATTTATTATATTAATTTGTCCAGTCGCCAGGACAACGGGATGAATGACGTCCATCCCCTGCTTCATGTCCTGGAACAGCATGCGGAAAAATCTGTCCTGGGCAGGGGACTGGAGACTCGGCGACTACATCTCGTGGCCACATTAGAGACCTGTGGGACTGAAATGGAGGAGGAGGAAGAGGACATTGGAGCAACCATTGTCTGTAGTGAAATGAGTGGATTTTCTACCCAGGTGACAAGAGTAGTAGGAGCAGGAGCAGCTGGAGGAGTGGATGAGATGAGAGAAGACAAGGCAGAAGACCCCCAAGCAACACGTGCAGTATACAGTGGAAATGGAAGGCAGGAGCCCCTCGAGTCACTTTGTGATAGAAGGCCCGCAGCTTGCTTAATTGCCTGGCCAGTGACACGCTGAAAATTCAGCATCCGGCAGAGGTAAAGACGGTCTTCTGCTCCACCATATTGACCCTCGCTACCGTCCCAAAAAGGGAGCTTTTTTCCAGCATTGAGAGTGAGGACAAACTCAAAATACTATAGGGAAAACCTCCGTAGTTCAGTTATGCCGCTGCCTATGTGCGGCATCGTTCCCTCCTCTGACAGGCCTGAACCGGGGGGTTTTTTCCCTCATCACTCACACTGTACTTAAAAACTGCGTGGCTGCTGGGGGAAGGTTGGGGGGGTAGAGCAGTAACCGAGCACCATCAGCAGTAACTAGTCTGGAGTCACTGAGGAGCAGCTTTTCTTCACCCGCCTAATGAGGATGGTAGTCCCAGCAGCTGCAGACCTGCATAGGCAGTCCCTGCTAACCAACAGGTGTGGTCCATACCTTGGACAGCACTCTGCACCCCCAGTTAGAAGATCCCGATGGACTACTGGGCAGCCAAACAGGATGTGTATCGCCGCATATTGGCCGATTTGCAGTGGATATAGAAGCTGTCGCAGCCCGGCCCAGTAGTGTGGCACAGAGTGGGTGTTCATGGCAGCGGGGGCCATCGTTTAGCTCAAGGAGAACCCCGCTTGTCCACGGGAAATGTGGAACGACTGAGAACCTTTGTCCAGAATGAATCAGGCATGGATCGGACAGGATTTTTCCACACACCAATGCCTTAGGCGTCAGACTACATCAGCCATGACGCCTCACCCAAACTGTGAGAATGATCTGGGTCAAACTACTGCCTCACATCAATTCGATCGCTGCCACCCGCCTGATGCCACACATCATCTGACACTTTCTCCAACTGCAACCAACCATCTTTACCAGGGACTGATATTGCTACCCACCTCCACACTGTGTCATTGTGCCACTGTCTGACCTCATGCTGCTGCTGTGGCCTGCTGCCTGACCTACACGCTGAGTCATTGTCCCCACTCTGTGCCTACTCCTTTTTTGCCACTCCAAACTGTCCATTGTGCCACTGCCTGACCTCATGCTGCTGCTGCCGTGACCTACACACTTATGTCATTGTGCCACTTTCTGACCTCATGCTGCTGTTGTGGCTCCTGCTGTGACCTACACACTGTGTCATTGTCCCACTCTGTGGCCTACTCTTGTTTTGCCACCTCCATAATGTCATTGTGCGATTGCCTGAACCTCATGCTGCTTCTGCCCCCCCCCCGAGGGACCTACACACTGTGTTCATTGTGCCACTGTCTGACCTCATGCAGATTTCCTGAGGCTCTGCCAACGACCAACACACTGTGTCATGTCCCACCTCTGTGGCCTACTCCTGTTTTTTGCCACCTCCAGAATGTGTTTGTTGCCACTGTCTGACCTCATGCCTGCTCGCTGTGGCTGCTTGCCGTGGACCTACACACTGTGTCATTGTCCCACTTGTGGCCTACCCTGTTTTTTGCTACCACAGAATGTCATTGTCTCAGCACTGCCTGAACCTCATGCTGCTGCTGCCGTTAACTACACACTGTGTCATGTGCCACTGTCTGGACCTCAAGCTGCGCTGTGGCCCTGATGCCGTGAACTACACACTGTTCAATGTGGCCACTGTGCTGGCCTCATGCTGCTGCTGTGGCTGCTGCTGTGACTACAAACTGTGGTCATTGTCCCACTCTGTGGGGGGGGGGGGGGGGGGGTGGGCCTACTCCTTTTTTGCCACCTCCAGAATGTGATTGTTCACTGTCTGCACCTCAATGCGCTGCTGTGGCGTCTGCCGTGTCCTACCACACTGTGTCATTTTGTGCCACAGTCTGACCTCATGCTGCTGCGGCGTCTGCCGTGACCTACACACTGTGTCATTGTGCCACTGTCTGGACCTCATGCTGCTGCGCTGTGGCTGCTGCTGTGACCTACACACTGGTCAATGTGCCACTGTCTGACCTCATGCTACTGCTGTGTCTGCTGCCGTGGACTACACACTCTGTCATTGTGCCACTTTCTACCTCATGCTGCTGCTAGTGGGCTGCTTGCCGTGACCCGTACACACTGTGTCATTGGTGTCACTCTGTGACATATTCATGTTTTGTGCACCCCCAGAATGTCATTGCGTGCACTTCCTTACCTCATGCTGCTGTGGCTACGCGCCGTCACTCCACACTCTGTCACTTAAGTGTTGCCACCTGAGCTCTCAGCTTGTTTTTTATCCAGCTTTCTCTGGCATACCTTTATCATAGCAACATTCCGCCTTCAGTTTTTGGTCAGTTTTGCATCTTAAGTGCCCAGAGGAATTTTATAGTGAAGCGATTCTAAGAGGCGGCGTCATTCAGTGTGCTGTCATACTAAATGCACAGACATGATAAGAAGACCAAAACAAGCTCCCTCTTCATATTTAAGCATGGCACAAAACGTTCAACAGCACCCTTATGCTCTGTTGCATCCTGGAAATAGCTGTTTTTTAACAGTGATTTTGCCAAAGTATTCCGGAACGAAGTTAATTTTTTGCCGAGAAATTCTGCGAAGTGAACGAAACTCAATTTCGGGAAATTCGCCCATCTTCTATTTTTTTGTAATACATTTTTGTTGTAACTTTTTGTATATTTTTATAAGATCACTCTTCCATAACAGACTGAAAGGTGTCTATAGCGCTAGACATGAACATCCATAACAATGGATGAGAATTGGGGGTTGCCACTGTCGTGCTGGATAACAAGGTCAAAATCTGTCCCTACTTCCTCATCCTGTAACTCCTCCAAAATGAAAAGCGATTAGTGCTCAGAAAAAGACAGACCCTGAAAAACATTTTGATACTGATCTACGTTCCTGGTAGGTTGCTAAAAATTTTCTACATCTTCTAATTTCCCATCTTTGTGCAAATCCTGTTCCCTAAAGAAACGTTTCACAGTAAGCAATCTCACAAATTTGTTAAGATCTAATAAAGTATCAAAGAGATTGAAATGACTAGTGGGAGAGAAATTGAGTCCTCTTTTCAACACATCAATCTGATCTGTAGACAAAATAGTAGGGGTAAGTATGATGACATTTTCCTCAGTGTCCATATTTTTTATTTCTTCCTGGCAGTCTTTGTTATTTTTTTTGTTGTGATGTTTTCTGCCTCCTCTCTTCCTCCGTTTTTTGACACTGATTGTTTCTGTTCATTGGTTTTACTCCTAGTAATTTGCCTTTCTACTGACGAATTCTCTGTATCCGAGGTAGCTGACATGCCTGCATGTGTATCATCCAGTTCCGAGAAGCTTACTTCATTTTTGTTGCGGTTTCTTCTATATCCCGATGTATATTTTAATATGGATCTGGGTCTTCTTTCAACTTTCCATCTATAAACCTTATTGGCTTGATAGTCGTCTTGGTCTCTTTGGTATTTAGCTCTTTTTATTTCCATAATTGTTGTTTCTAATTTTCCAATATTATTTTTTATGCTGTCTTGTAATTTTTCTTTTTCTCCTTCCTCTTTAAACTCCTCTAACTTAGTATTAACTTGTATTATTTGTTCTTGAATTTCCTGTAATCGAGTTGTTTCAAAATCTATAATGAGTTTCATTAGTTTTTTTGAACAGTCCGACAAAATTAAATTCCAAGACACCAAGAAATCATCTGTATAAATAAAAGATGGCATTTTCTTTATTCTTAAGCCTCGCGGTATAATGTCCTTTTCTAGATACATATTGAGTGCATTGCGATCCCACCAGAGCTTCGTCTCCTGTATTTGTAACTTTTCCAGGCTGCCAAATAGGGAAAACATGCTCTCCTTATCCGGGGTAAGATTATCACATGCGCTAAAAACCTGTGCCAATTTGGCTTCTCTATTTAGATTGTGAGACATAGCGGTATATAGGAGTCCGATATATATTGCAACAAGGCTAAAAAAAGCGATAGCCAAAAAAGTGTACCGTCTGCAAAAATAGTTATCTCTTAATAATATTTCCAGCTGGTTAATATTACTAGTAAAATCAACTTGTAATGACACAAGTGCATATAGCACTATTCATGGTAGCGATCAACTTCTAGAGTACATAGAGTAACAAGCAAACATGTGTAGAAAGAAGGATCGCTCACCTTGCTTTCATCAGAAGCTTGGAAGTCACAGTCCTCAGCTGGTTCAGTTAATTCACCGGCGCTCGGAATCCTGGCTTCCGGCAAAGAGCCCAACAAAGCAATGCAGCGAAAAAAGTAGATGGATCCAGCGATCTTGGTGAAAAACGTGCTAAGCATTTATTCACATAGTAGTAGTGCAGACGGTAAAAAACAAAATAAAATTTAAAAAATACGCGTTTTAGGGATAAGACCCCCCCTT
>JAODAL010040311.1:0-37027 GCA_025379985.1 Phyllomedusa bahiana
CCGCTTTTTCCCCAATAGCCTCTATGTAAACAGGAACTCCCGCTGTCTCCCATAACTCTTTAGTAAGAACGTCCCGCTGTTCCTGACTCTAAAGTAAGAATGTCCCGCTGTTCCCATGACTCTTTAGAAGAACGTCCCCTGTCCCATAGATCTAAGTAAAAACGTCCCGCTGCCCCCCATAACTCTATAGTAAGAGTGTCCTCTGTCTCCCATGATTACACAAAACGCCCCGTTTGTCTGCCAATGGCTTTGAGGGGGGAACATCTCCCCCTTATGGAGAGACCAGTTAAGGTGGAGTGTTTTGTTTTCCCTTTTTAGCCCACTATCCATCGCATATCACAAGGCATTAGGGGAAAGGAAAGTGGAAAGCCACTGCGCCCTCTATGGTTTAAACAAATCCTCATTTTTTTGTTTCCTGAACTTTGAGAAGAAAAAAAGGAATAATTTCAACCCAATATTGCTCATTATTTTTGGGTTTTGGGGGTTTTGCCCTCACCCCAGTGTAGGGAGGCGATTTTGGCTTGACTGGTGGGAGGCAAGAGTGGGTTGGGAGGGGAAATCCTCCTTTTGGAGAGCCCATTTAAAGGTGTGTAGTGTTTGTTTTCCCTTTTACCCATATCAGCATCTGCATATCCAAGGCATTATGGGAAAGGAGCGGGGAAAGCCACTGCGCCCCCCTTAGGTTGTAAAAAATTCTAATTTACTTCTATCACTAAATCTTTGAAAAGAAAAAAAGGAAAAATTTGTCAAGCCAATATTGCCTCACATACGCGTTTCGGGTTTTCCCCCTAAACCGTGAGGCAAGCGATTTTTGGCTTAAAGGGGGGAAGGCAATGAGTGGGTATGGGGGGGGAACATCTTCCTTAGGAGACACCATTTAAAAGGTGTGAGTGTTTTTTTTTTCCTTTTTAGCCCACTACTCAGATCGCATATCACAAGGCATTAGGGGAAAAAGGAGTGGAAAGCTCATTTTGCGCCCCTATAGGTTTAACAAATCCCAATTTACTTCTGATTCACTAAATCTTGAGAAGCAAAAAGGAAAAATTGTCAACCCCAATTTTGCTCATCAAATAGCTTTTCGGGGTTTTCCCCCTATCATGTGAGCGAGGATTTTGGCTTGTGGTGGGGGGCAATGAGTGGGTATGGGGAGGGGAAACATCTTCTTAGGAAAGGCACCAGAAAGGGTTTTAGTGTTTTTTTTTCCCTTTTAGCCCAAAACCCGCATTGCATATCAAAAGGCTTGGGGGAAAGGAGCGGGAAAGCCTCCATAAGGGAGATTTCCCCCCCTATACCCACTCATTGCCCCCCACAGTCAAGCCAATATCCTTTTTTTACTGTGGGGCAAAACCCAAAACGGTAGAGATGGAAAATTTTGGGGCTTGCAATTATTCCTTTTTGCTTCTAAAAGTTCATAAAACAGAAGTAAATTAGGATTTTTTTACAACCTATAGGGGGGCCCAGGGGTTTTCCCAACCCCTTTCCCCAAATCCTTGTGATAGCAAGCTGAGTAGTGGGCTAAAAGGCAAACAAAACACTAAAACCCCTTTAACGGTGCTCTCCATAAGGAGGATGTTCCCCCCTCATACCCATCATTGCCTCCCACCATAAACCCAATATCGCTCTGCTTACATGAAGGGGGGCAAAACCCCGAAACGCTATGAGATAGCAATATTGGCTTGAAAAAATTTTTCCTTTTTTTGCTTCTAAAAGTTTCATGAATCAGAAGTAAATTGGATTTTTTTACAACCTAAGGGGGCCCGGTAGCTTTCCACTCCTTTCCCTAATGCCTTGTATAGCCAATGAGTGAAAAGTAAGCTGTTGTCTGTGTTTTTGGTAAAAAATGTCCCATTTTTCTGTGTTTTTACAGTTAAAAAAGCCCCAAATTTTCAACATCTGAAGACCTTTAAAAACTGTTAGTTTTTTTTAATTAAGGGTATGTTCCCACGACGTAATTGTGGAACACTTTTGCGTTGTATTTGCGCCTAATACGGAAGATGAGCGCCAAAATTACGGTAATCCAAAAGTTCTCTTGGGAAAAAATATGAATTATGCCTCCTCCCCCGGGCTACTCCCATCGTTTTGACGCCCGGGAAGAAAAGTGACAGTCTAGGGAAATTGACAATAATGCAGTTAGGGTCGCGGGGCCCCCGGCCCCCCGCACGCGGGAGAACCCCCCCCGTCAGCGCGCCCCCCCAAAACACCCGGTGTAATTTGGGGGGCGTACTGTACTCCCCGCAATTACGCCGTGTGAACAACCCCTAAGAGTTGGGCCCTCGTTCTATGAAAAACTATCAGTAAGGTTTTTGTTGCCCCTAGCAAAAAGATATATTTTCCTAGCAACCAATCAGAGCTCCCTTTTATTTTCCAAGAGAAAGAAAAGTGAGCTCTTTGGGTTTATAATGAGTTTTGTTGTTTTCTGTCTGCTTGATTGTTTGTATGGGCTCTGATTGTTTGCTATGGGCTTGATTTGTTTTATGGGCAACAAAGAAGTCTTTTGTTGCCAGTATTGACCCCAATTTCCCAACGATGGGCCCTTTTGTCAGTCTTGCACCAAACACCAGAAATAATTACCCCGAATAGAACATAATTTTAATATTTTTCCAAATAGCCCCGCTGAGAGGCCCCCAAAGTCACTATGGGGGTTTTCAGGATGTTTTTTTTAATTTTGTGGGGTTTGGGTCTTAAAAAAACTAAACAGCAAATCTGTATAGGGAGGGGAACGGGTTTTCCCCTGGCGGCTCCTCCGTGGCTTTTAAAAATTCCCTTAAAAAAGTTGGGGGCTTTTTGCCAGCCCGATTCTAAAATTTAAACGCCCGCTTTTTTTTTTTCGGCAATCGGTCGTTTTGTGTGTTTGTTAAGATGAGACGAATAATTTCAATTATGGCTTTTCCCTTCAAAAATGAAATTTTTTATTAAGACCTTCAGAAATCCCATTATTTCCAGCTAGATGCTGGAGACTGATTGAATCCTCCGGCCGCGCGCCGCACCCCGACAAGTGATGAACGACATTTTGAACTCTGTTTTTAGTTTTTTACATATGGGTTTTTTTATGGGGTTGGGAAGAACCGAGCCGGTCTTTGGGGATCACAATACAGCTTTAATGAAAAGTTCGTTGGGTTAATTACCAAATATAGGAACGTGCCCCGGCAGGTACCCCAGCACGTGCAGGCCCATGGGAAACCCGGGGAAAAAAAAAAAGGGGAAACCCTTTTACCTTGCCCTTGGTTTGAAAAAGTAAGTCTACCTATTAAATAGGTGGGCTTCCCCATGGCATGGTGCCCGCTTACTGCATAATATTACACCTTATTGTATTGGGGGGCGGCTTGGACTGGCCAGGGAGCAGGTGCAACACCCCTGTGGGCCTTGGGCATGGCGAGCCCAAAGAATGCTTGGGGCTGGGGTTTTTTCAAAGGGAAAAAGGGAGAGAAAGAAAAAACAAAAAAAAGTAAAGGGAAGCAAAAGGAGGAGAGGGAAATGGTTTTCATTGTTTTGTGCCCGGGTAGCGGGCACAATCTCCTCCCCACCTCAGCTATCCCCGGGAGCCAATAACAATGAGGAACCATCCCTTCCCCCCCAGCTATCCCCCGGAGCCAATACAATGAGAGAAACCCTCTCCTCTCCTCCCTCAGCTATTCCTGGCGCCCAATAACATTTGGGTCACCTTCCCTTTTCCCCCCTCAGCTTTTTCCTGGCAGCCAATAAAACCCTGAGAACCCAAATCCTTCCTCCCTCAGCTAACCCTGCCAGCCATAACAATAGGGAAACCCTTCCTTCCTACTCAGTTATCCCTGGGGCCAATAAAATGGGGAGAACCATCTCCCCTCCTCCCCAGCTTCCCCGGCAGCCAAAAACAATGGGGGAAAAACCATCTCCTCTTCTCCCTCAGTTATCCCTGGCAGCCAATAACCCTGAGAGAACCATCTCCTCTCCTCCCTCAGCTATCCCTGGCAGCCAATAACAATGAGGGAACCATCTCCTCTCCTCCCTCAGCTATCCCTGGCAGCCAATAACAATGAGAGAAACATCTCCTCTTCTCCCTCAGCTATCCCTGGCAGCCAATAACCCTGAGAGAACCATCTCCTCTCCTCCCTCAGCTATTCCTGGCAGCCAATAACCATGACAGAACCATCTCCTCTCCTCCCTCAGTTATCCCTGGCAGCCAATAACCCTGAGAGCACCATCTCCTCTTCTCCCTCAGCTATCCCTGGCAGCCAATAACAATGAGGGAACCATCTCCTCTCCTCCCTCAGCTATCCCTGGCAGCAAACAATCCTGAGAGAACCATCTCCTCTCCTCCCTCAGCTATCCCTGGCAGCCAATAACCATGACAGAACCATCTCCTCTCCTCCCTCAGTTATCCCTGGCCGCCAATAACAATGAGGGAACCATCTCCTCTCCTCCCTCAGCTATCCCTGGCAGCCAATAACAATGAGAGAACCATCTCCTCTCCTCCCTCAGCTATCCCTGGCAGCCAAAAACAATGAGGAAACACTCCTCTCCTCCCTCAGCTATCCCTGGCAGCCAATAACAATGAGAGAACCATCTCCTCTCCTCCCTCAGCTATCCCTGGCCGCCAATAACAATGAGAGAACCATCTCCTCTCCTCCGTCAGCTATCCCTGGCAGCCAATAACAACGAGAGAACTATCTCCTCTCCTCCCTCAGCTATCCCTGGCAGCCAATAACAATGAGGGAACCATCTCCTCTCCTCCCTCAGCTATCCCTGTCAGCAAACAATCCTGAGAGAACCATCTCCTCTCCTACCTCAGTTATCCCTGGCAGCCAATACAACTGAGAGAACCATCTCCTCTCCTCCCTCAGCTATCCCTGGCAGCCAATAACCATGACAGAACCATCTCCTCTCCTCCCTCAGTTATCCCTGGCCGCCAATAACAATGAGGGAACCAACTCCTCTCCTCCCTCAGTTATCCCTGGCAGCCAATAACAATGAGGGAACCATCTCCTCTCCTCCCTCAGCTATCCCTGGCAGCCAATAACAATGAGGAACCAATCCTCTCCCCCCACTCAGCTTTTCCCTGGCAAACAATAACAATGGGGAACCATCTCCCCTCCTCCCTTCAGTATCCCTGGCAGCCCAAAAAACAATGGGGAACCCTTCCTTCCTTTCCCTGGGTAACCTGGCGGCCCAAAAGGGAAAAAAAAGGGAAACCCGAGGAGGGCGATGGGTTTTCCCCATTGTTTTTTGGCTGCGAGGGATAGCTGCCGGGGGGGGGGAGGAGATGGTTCCCTCATTGTTTTGGCGGGGAGGGATAAACTGCGGGAGGAGATGTTTCCCCTCAGTTGTGTTGGCTTCCAGGGATAGCTGATGAAGGAAGGAGATGGGGTCCCTCATTTTTTATTTTGGCCCCCCCCAGGGAGAGCCCGGGGGGGAGGAAAAAAATGGAGGGGCCTAGGGTGGGATGAAAGAAATTTTCCCCAATGAAAACCTTTTTGTCACTGACAAGTAGTAGTTTCGGGTAGGGTTTTTAATGGGCCTTTAACCCCTTAAAGGGAGGAGGGCCCAGCGCTAAATCCTAGGAAAATTTACCCAAAACTGTTGTTTTGTTTTTTTTTAGTTCGCCCGGGGAAGGGGTAAAATCGCACTTTAAAAACCGTTTTCCAAAAGCTGTTTATAGGCCCCTTTTTGTTGGACAATTTTTTTCCCGGTTTTAAACAGATTCTTCAATTTGGCTAAAGCCAAACCTCCGCAAGATTCCCCAGCTCTATTTTAATATTCTGAATTTACCTGCCAAAGCAAGTTTTCGAGTTATTTAAGCGCGCGCCTTTGAAGTGCAGTGATTTATGATATCAGAACGAGACGACTAATATTCCGGCTTTTCCCCAAAAAAAAAGATAAAAACCCCGCGAGAATGTCCCCCCGGGGAATGGGAACGAGGGCCGAAGGGCTCAGGAATGGTCACATTTTTTAAATTTTGGAAAAAAAAAAAAAAGTAAACAAACATTTAAAGTGGCAGAATCTTTAGTGTCACCTTTTGTGTACGGAAATGAGTTTTTTCTTGGGGCTTTCAAATTCTGTGTATGGGAGGGGTGTTTAAATGCGTGAGAATTTGGGAAATTGCTCCAAAAAAAAAGGGCAAAGTTTTAATTTAAGTTCAACAAAGAATGAAACAGCTGTTTTAATAAATCCCATTACTTGTTAGCGGGAAACAGAAGCTTTTAGAGGGACAAAAATTTTTTATCCCTTTATATTTTAAACTCTCAATGCCTCTCTCTAACCCTGGGGGCTGGGAAAAATTTTTTCAAGTTGGGAAACCCCCCCAAAAGACAATGGGACATTCCCCTTTTGGGTTTTGAGAGAAAAGGATTCAATCTCCAGAGGAGAAAGGAGCGTTTTCCTGTAAAAAACCCGTTTATTGTGGAATAGCCGCCCCGAGGGCTGGTAACCAGGAGAAAAGGTGGGGTTTCAAGGGAAAAGGGGGAGATTTAAATAACCCGGAACTAAAGAATTTTTTTAAAGGGGTATGTAGCCCTGTTTAAAATTTGGATCCTGGCTGGTGGCCGGCTCTGGGTCAGAAAATGGGGTCTCCCCTGGAGCAAAATTGGTTTTGCCTTTTGGGTTCAGGGGCAAATTTAACCCGGGGCAGGCTGCCATAAATAATTTCACAGGCCCCTACAAACAAGCATGGGGGGCCTCAAGCCCCAAATTTTGTGTTCCCAAATTTTTAACCCTACCAGAGGCACCCTCCAAATGGGACCCTTTTTTATAAAAAAAAAAAAAATTAAAACACGGGCCAAAAAACGGGAAAACTGCCCAAAACTGCCCTGGGCTGATTTTTCAATGCAAGGTAGCCCCGCCCCCCAGTTTTTTACAGGTTTGGGTTTATTCAGGGGCACTTTTACGATTTAATGCCCCCTTAAAAACTTTGCGTGGAGGGCCCCCCTTTTCAAAAATGTCCCCAAAAATTTTCTATATTTCAGCTTGGGGAAAAATTAGGACCACTTTCACGTTTTCAAAAAAATCAGCATCTTTACAGTCTGACAGGGCCCTTCCCTTTCCCCCGTTTCCAGTTGAATTCCCCAACCAAAAAACCACCCCCTTTTTAATTAATGTGTTTTAGATTAGGTGATCACCTGAAAACCCAAAACTTTTTTCAATGGGAAGGGGCGTATAAAAAAACCCCGCTGTTTGGGCTTCACAAAACCTCTTTCAAAAGGACAAGCTGGATGGCAAAACAATGTAGAATTTGGGGAAAGGATTTTAATGAAAAAAAAAAGGTTTTTTCCAACCAAATTTGATTTTTTAATCTTTCCGACTTTAAAAAAATTTATTTTTTGTTTCATAAAAGGGGTTTTGAATTTTTTCTTTTTAAAATTATTGGGTTCTGACTGCTTTTTTAATTTTTTGAAAATTTCTCCTTTACGCCCCAAAAAATTTTCATTTTTTTATTTTTAAATTTTTTGGGGATATTTTGGTCAGTAGTTTATCCCCAAAATTTTTTCCAAAAATTTTCCGTTGAAGAAAAAAATCAGAGGAAAAATGAAATTTTGCAGGGGGTCTCTTAAAATTTTTTTGAGCCCCGATATATAATTTTGGTATCTTTACCCCAAAAAGATTACACCTTTACGTTTTTTTTAAAAAAATTTTTTCTATTTTTTAAAGGGGGGACATGGGGGATTTGGCATTTGATACATGTAAAAATTGTGCCCAATTTTCCCCCCTGGTGTAATGCGATCATTAGTGTTAAAAGGGGTTTAGGGGTGAATGGGGAGAAAGGGGTGTTAAAAATTTTGGGGTTTACCGCTTTCACATTTTCCCCTTTGGTCACTGGAAATTCCCAAAATGGCGGGCCCCATGGCAAAAAACTGTCTGAAAAAAAAGATTTGTTGGTCTACATAAAGATGGCCCGAGGTATAAAAACCCTGACACTGAGCTGCCCCGGGTCCCGGGGGCCCAAGGAAAAATAAGAGCAGTTTAACAAGACAAAGGGTTCCCCTTTTTTAAAAAAAGCTTCGCCATTTGGGCGGGTCCCAAAAAAGTTGGTGAAAGTGTTTTAGTGTCATAAACCCGAGAAAGAGTGCTTCTGCATTTTCTCGCAGAGGTTACAGGGATGAGGGAAAAAGCTGTCAGTGCTCAAGGGCCATATGCCAAAACTCTTTTTTCATAAAATTTTTCTTTCATGAATTTTTGTCCCCAAAAGGAAAAGGGCCCCTTCAAAGTTTATGCACAAGAAAAAACCTGCAATGTTTTCCCGAAACAAAGCAGGGCTTAAAAGGATTGGGTTATGGAACCATATCCCCCTGCTCTTTTTGAAAACCAAAAATACACTTATTTTTGGGTTTTGTTGTGTCAAGGGGTGTGTTGGCGGCAAACCCGGTGAAAAGGGGTACCCAAAAACCGTGTGTCTGCCTACAGTCAAGCCTGGTTTTTGGGGGTGTCTGATTTGGGGCTGCGATGAGCCCCCTTTCCGGCTGTGGGAAAATTCTGTTCATTAAGGGAACCCCTGAACGCCAAAAATGTACTGTGACCCTCCTGAAAAAAGAGCTTTATCCTCTTCCCCTTTTTGTATTTTTAAATTAAAAGACCCCCAAAAAACCTCCAAGGGCCACCCCCTGTTTTGCTACAGAAAAGGAGGGGAAAAGGTTTTTTGGGGGTTGCCAAAGCATTTCCCCCGACCCAAATCCTATTGAAAACCCCGTATTGTGGGGGGATTCCCGCCGCAGGAAACTTTGGCAGAGGAAAAAACCGAAGGGGGCATGAAGGGGCCCATATGGGAAAAATTTTTCAGTTTCCCCAAATTTTGAAATTTTTTATAACCTTTCTTTTGGAGTTTCCCCCCCCTAAGACCGGAATATTTTAAATAAAGGGAAAAAAGGATTTGATAGAAGTTTATTTATTTATCCCGAAAGCAGTGGAAAAGGATTCCAGTGGGTGCCAACCTTTGAAGTCTAGTGACCTCCCTGCCCCCAAAAGGGGTTTAAAGGGAAATGCTGGAAAAAAAATGGAAAGGCCCATCAAAAAATTGACCCCTTTTGGGGACAATTTTTCCATTTTCACTTAAGGAAAGGGTGGGGGGGCCCCACTTTTTGGGTGTCACTTGGGGTTTTTTACTCCTTTTGTTTTCGACTTAGGGGGGTACTCACTTTTGTTGCCATTTTTGGTTTAGACATTGGCTGTGTTTGGGGTTTTTTTTGGGGACACACTAAAATTTTCGTGTTGATACAAACCTTTTAAAAACTGACTACCTTACATTTTTATCAAAGTGTCAGATTTCAGTTGTTTTTCCCAGGTTAAAAAATCTAATACAAAATTTACAAAACATATGAAAAGGTGTACTCCCCTTTTGTTGGGAAATTAGGGGTTTGGTTTTTTTCTGCTTTTGGGTTTTCACTTAGGGGTTTCACTCACTGTTGTGGTACCTTTTTTCGTTGTCTCATTTCACTGTTGGGGGTCACTAGGGGTGTACTTTAAATTTCAAAATGTTGTGGTTTACTTGGGGTTGTACTCCTTTTGCTGTCAAATTTGGGTTTTACTCACTTTTTTTGTCAATTAGGGGTGTACTCACTTTTTCTGTCACTTTTGTGGTGTATAATTTTGTTTCCAGTGGTTTAGACAAATTTGGGTGTGTTGGGGGTTATTTTGGGGACACACTAAATTTTTCGCTGTGATAAAAGCTGTACACTGAAAACCTTTTCTTTTATCAAAGTGTCAGTTTTCAGTTTTTGTCCCAGTTTAAAAGATCTAAAACAAAATTTACAAAAAATATGAGAGGGGTACTCCCCTTTTTTTGTAAATTTTGGGGGTGTAAAACCCACCTTTGGTCCCCCCTTGGGGGGTTTTACCACTTTTTTGTGGTCAAATTTGGGGTGCACTTCCCCCGTTGTGGGGCACTTGGGGTTTACTCCCTTTTGCTGTCCCTAGGGGTGTACTCAAATTTTTTTGTCACCCAAGGGTGCCTCATTTTGTTGCCAGGGTTTAGACTTTTAGGCTGTGCGCAGTTATTTTGAGGAACCAAATTTTTCCGTTTTTACAACTGTGCACTGATTACCCTTGTACAAAGTGTAAAATCTTCAGTGTTGTCCCAAAAAAAATTTTTTAAAACAATATTTATAAAAATGTGGGGGTGTAATTAAATTTTTTGAGATCCCTTTGGGGTCAGGTATTTTGAGTTTCTCTTTTTGATCACTTTTTAATCCAGAGCTGGGGATCACCCCTAATAAGGGAATCTTTGAGCTCTGCAGCCCCGGGTTCCTGCCTGATGATTTATGATTTAGCTTTTTTTATTGGGGGGAAAAGAATAAAAGCCAGAAACCTGCTTATTCGTTCTCCAGGGCCCGGGCCCGTTTAAAACTGTCGGATGCAGCCGAGGTGTTTTTTTTTTGACATCCTCTGGCTGAAACAATGGGGAAAAACGGCCCTTTACAGGGACTGAAGGGGAGGGGGGCCCGGGACCCCCGCTTACCTTAAAACCATGGGTTTTTTGGGCCCCGGGGGGAAGGGAAAAAAAAACAAGATTTGGCCCCCAAACCCCCCCCTAGGAACATTTAAAATTTTGTTTCCAAATATGGTTTATTATTTTTTTTAACCCCATGTATCTATTTGTCTATCCCACACTGGGAAAAACACTGAAGATTGAACTTTTATCAATGTTTAAAAAAAAGTTGGTTTTACAGCTTGTAAATTTTGGCAAAAAATTAATTACAACCCCCCCCCAAGGGAAAAAAAAAAAAGGGCCCCTTGTTCCCCCCCCCCCCCAAATGGAAAAATTTTGTGAAAATCCCCCCTTAAAATTTTAGGGATTGCCTTAAACCCCTCTTGGAAAATGGAGGTTTACTAGAGCCCTTCCGGGTGCAGCCACTGGAATTTCCCCTTCCCCCCCCCCCTCCATGACGGAAAAATTTCGGAAAATTGGGGGATGTTTGGGGGACCCCTTTCGCCCCCCCACCTTCTTTTGAGGAGGGGCCCCCAGATGCCCCAATAGGGTTTAAAGGGTTTGGGGACGCTTGGCCAGGGCCAGCAAACCCTTTTCCCCCGTCTCTTTAGCAAGGCAGTGGTCGTCTTGGAGGTGTTTTTGGTTGTTTTCATGTTGGATACTTTCCCCCGTGGCCAGAAGGGAGGGGATCATGCTCTGCTCAGGATGTCACATACATGTGGCTTTCAGGGCCCTCAATGAACTGTAGCTCCCCACAGCCGGCAGCACCAAATCATGACACTCCCACCATCATGCTTGACTGTAGGCAGACACACTTGTCTTTGTGCTCTTCACCTGGTTGCCACCAAACATGCCTGACACCATCTGAACCAAATAAATTTATCTTGGTCTCATCAGAGCACAGGACATGGTTCCAGTAATCAATGTCCTTAGTCTGCTTGTCTTCAGCAAACTGCGGAATTTCTTGTGCATCATCTTTAGAAGAGGCTTCCTTATGACAGCCATGAACACCAATTTGATGCAGTGTGCGGTGTATGGTCTGAGCACTAACAGGCTGACCCTTACCCCCTTCCTTCATCCTGTGCGGCAATGCTGGCGCCACGCTTCTCTGAATAGAAGGGTATGTTCACATGGCTTAAAATGCTGCATATTTTGCCACGCATTTCGCCGCATATTGCGCTTTATATTCAGCGAAATGCGCGCCTCAATTACGGTAATCCATAGCTCCCATAGAGAGCTATTGATTACGCGTCCCCCCCTCCCAATTGGTTCCAAAACACCCGTGCTATACGCGCCCCAATAAGCTGTGCAAACATACCTAACGCTGAGCATGTGCACTCAGCTTCTTTGGTCGACCATGGCGAGGCCTGTTCTGAGTGGAACGTGTCTGTTTGGTCTAGGCCCCCGCGCTGCAGCTCAGTGTCAGGGTGTTGCCAATCTTCTTATAGCCTCGAACATCTTTATGTAGAGAAACAATTCTTTTCTTCAGATCCTCAGACAGTTCTTTGCCATGAGGCGCCATGTTGAACTTTCAGTAACCGGTATGAGAGCGATAACACCAAATTTAACACACCTGCTCCCCATTCCCACCTGAGACCTTGTAACACTAACACATTTGAGCCTCCCGTTAGAAGATTATGTTGGATTTCCGGATGTACACCTCAGATGAGAGTCTCTGACGTATGCTGCTGTATAGTCACACGGGTGTAGTTGCTGGATGCCTCTGCTTAGAAAAGTTCAGACGCCTATATTTTTCTATACGTTTTAAAAAAAATGCTACTACGAAGACACAGTTTTGACCTCCGTGAGTTTGTCTGCCGGATGTGCTGGAAGATGTTCCTGGTGCAGACGCCAAATTTATGCCATATCTGTGACATATCATGTCTGGTGGCTCTACAGGGGCAGACCTGGTTGCATATGTCTCTATAGGGAAAGATCTGGTTGTAGATTTCTCTATATGGATAGATCTGGTTGTATACGTCTCTATATGGATAGATCTAGTTGTATTCTTCTCTATATGGACATATCTGGTTGTAGACTTCTCTATATGGAGAGATCTGGTTGTAGACTTCTCTATATGGAAAGATCTGGTTGTAGACTTCTCTATATGGACATATCTGGTTGTAGACTTCTCTATATGGATAGAACTAGTTGTAGACTTCTCTATATAGATAGAACTAGTTGTAGACTTCTCTATATAGATAGAACTAGTTGTAGACTTCTCTATATGGATAGAACTAGTTGTAGACCTCTATATGAACAGAACTGGTTGTATACTTCTCTATATGGACAGATCTGGTTGTAGATTTCTCTTCATGGCTAGATCTGGTTGTAGACTTCTCTATATGGACATATCTGGTTGTAGACTTCTCTATATGGACAGATCTGGTTGTAGACTTCTCTATATGGACAGATCTGGTTGTAGACCTCTATACGGAGAGATCTGGTTGTAGACTTCTCTATATGGATAGAACTAGTTGTAGACTTCTCTATATGGACAGATCTGGTTGTAGACTTCTCTATATGGAGAGATCTGTCTGTATTTCTCTCTATATGGAGAGATCTGGTTGTATATTTCTCTATATGAACAGATCTGGTTGTAGACTTCTCTATATGGATAGAACTAGTTGTAGACTTCTCTATATGAAGAGATCTGGTTGTAGACTTCTCTTCATGGCTAGATCTGGTTGTATATTTCTCTATATGAACAGATCTGGTTGTATATTTCTCTATATGAATAGATCTGGTTGTAGACTTCTCTATATGGACAGATCTGGTTGTATACTAATCTGTAAGTATAGATCTTACGGACAGACCAGGTTGTATATTACTATATATGAAGAGATCTCTCCTTCTACAATGTATTGTTTCTTCTTTGCTTCTCACTTCAGTAAAATACACAGAGATTTTGACTCCAGGTCCCCGGAGACCCCTCCTCCTGCGCACACATGCATTGTATGGTAAAGAGCTTATGATCAAATGTCAGTGGCGCATTACACAGCCGTAATGATATATACATTAAACAGGAGATTAATTGCCCTGTGTGCACCGAGCTGGACTGGAACTGAAATCGCCTTTATTAAAACCAGATGAGAATACAGAATTAGAAACAAAGAAATATGTCGGATATAGAAACCCGAGCGCCGAGATGAGGTTTACATTACATGGTTTCTTACAGTGCTGTAGGAAATGGTATAAATAGCTGAAATGTCATACCTTCGCCTACTGCGTATACAGCAGTGACCCTGTGCAGCCAGGAGTAGGATCAGAATCACTCATTATACGATAGCGTGGGCCGGTGTGATTGTCACACTGTTTACTGTCAATATAAGAGATTCCAGCAGCAGAATATTGAGTGCAGCTCTGGAGGATAATACAGGATGTAACTCAGGATCAGTACAGGATAAGTAATGTATGTACAGTGACAGCACCAGCAGAATAGTGAGCCCCAGCTCTGGAGGAAAATTTACGGTTGTAACCCCCAGGATCGTAAGGATAATTTAATGTATGTACAGGACTTTTACCAGCAAAATAGTGAGTGCAGCTCTGGAGGATAATTCAGGATATAATTTGGATCAGTACGGGAAAAGAAATTTGTTTTATACACAGGGGGACTGCACCAGCAGAATAGTGAGTGCAGCTCTGGAGGATAATACGGGATGTAACTAAGGATCAGTACAGGATAAGTTTTGTATTACAGGGGATGCCCCCGCAGAATAGTGAGCGCAGCTCTGGAGGTTTAAAAAAGGATGAAAATCAGGATCAGTACGGGGATAAGTAATGTATATACAAAAGTGACTGCACCAGCGGGAATAGTGGGTGCGCTTGGAGTATAATACGGGATGTAATCAGAAATCAGTACAGGAAAATTTTAATGTATGTACAGTGACTGAAACCCCAGCAAAAAATTGTGAGTGCAGCTTGGGGAAATACAGGTTTGTAACTCGGGTTTAAGTAATGTAATGTATGAAACACAGTGACTGCACCGCAGAATTTAAGTGCAGCTTTTGGGTAAAAATCGGGATTTTAATCAGTATCAGTACAGGATAATTTAATTTTATTTTTACACGGGGACTGCACCAGCAGAATGGGTGGTGAAGCTCTGGAGTAAAATTAAAGGGGATGAAACCCTCAGGATCAGTACAGGATAAGTAATGTATGTGCAAGTGACGCCCCAGCAGAATAGTGAGTGAAAACCTTGGAGTGTCATACAGGATGTAATTTGGGAAATCAGTACAGGATAAGAAAATTTTCGTACATTGACTGCCCCAGAAAGGAATGTGAGTGCAGCTTGGCGTATAATAAAGGATGAATTCAGGATCTTTTCAGGATAAGTAATGTAATGAAATGTACGGGTGACTGCACCCCAAAAATAGTGAGTGCAGTCTGGAGTATAATAAGGATGAAAATCGGGGACCCAGTCGGGGTTAAGTAAGTATGTACAAAAGTGACTGCCCCCAGCAAAATAGTGAGTGCATTCTGGGATAATACGGATGTAACTCGGATCAGTACAGGTTTAAGAAATTTTATGTACACGTGACTGCACCAGAGAATGTGGTGCAGCTCTGGAGTATAATAAAAAGGATGTAACTCGGACGTACAGGATAAGAAATTATGTACTCAGTGGGGGGCCCCGCAAAATTTGTGAGTGCAGCTCTGGGGGGTATAATACCGGATGTAATCAGGGATCAGTCCCGGATAAGAAATTTATTTTTCACATTTGACTGAAACCAGCGGGAATAGTGAGTGCAGCTCGGGGGGATAAAAAAAGGATGTAATCAGGATAAAAAGGGAAAAAGAAATTTGGTATGTACAGTGACAGAAACCACCCAAAATAGTGAGTGCAGTCTGGAGTATAATACGGGTTGTAACTCGGGTTCAGTACGGGATAAGTAATGTAATGTTTTTACACGTGACTGCACCAGCAGAATAGTGGGGCGCAGTTTGGAGTATAATACGGATGTAACTAGGATCAGTCCCAGGATAAGTAATGTATGTACAGTGACTGCACCACCCAGAATGGGTGAGCGCAGGTTAAAAGGGGTTTAATTCGGATGTAAAAAAAAGGATCAGTACGGAAAAGTAATGTTGAAACAGTGACGGGGAAACCAGCAAAAATAGTGAGTGCAGCTCTGCAGTGTAATACAGGATTTTAATGGGGATCAGTACAGGATCGGGAATGTATGTACAGTGATTGCAAAAGCGGGAATAGTGAGCCAGTTGGAGTATAATAAAGGATGTAATCAGGATCAGTACAGGTTAAGAAATTGTATGTAAACAAGTGATTTGAACCAGAGAATAGTAAAGCGCAGGTCTGGGGGTTTTAAAATACGGATGTAACTCCCAGTTCACCCCCGGGGATAAGTAATGTAGGGGTACGGGTGACGGGAAACCGAGCAAAATTTGTGATTTGCACCCTTGGGTACAATCCCAGGAGGTAACTAAAGGTTCAGTACAGGATAAGAAATTGTAATGTTGAAACAGTGACTGCCCCCAGCAGAGAAAGTGGGTGCAGCTTGGAGAAATTAATACAGGGGGAAAACTCTTTGATGATTCTGTGATATGTAAGGTTATGTCTTAAAACCCCTATATTCATCAAGCTCAGCTTCTTCCTCTATCATTAACCCTATATATCACAGAGTTTCAGTTTAATCTCCTCTATCACTCCTGCTATCGGGGAAAAATTTCCCCTTTTTAAGCCCCCCATAGTTAAAAATCCACTTAAAGGAAAAAATTTCTTGTCTACTTTTTAAAATTTTTTTTCCCTTCCCGGGAAAATATTGAAGCTGAGGGAACATCTTAAGTTTTAAATCACAGCACGGCGGGATTTGGGATAAAACCCCCCAGGAATCCTATCTATAGAAGCAGGGAACGGGACACCCCAGTGTCAGCCTAAAAAAATGCTTTTTTGGGGCTGACATAAAAATTTTTTTGTTTTTTTTTGATTGCGGGAAATGAAAAATCTCACTTTGATTTTCCTGGCATATGTCTCCCAACACGGAACCTGCAGCCCCACATAAGGGTAGTTTGGGGTTTAAAAGCCAACTTCACTTTTTTCCTTTGGGTCAGGCCCAAAAATCCCTGGTGACCCGGGACGGGGACTTGTGTGGGGGGTCCTCTAGTGTGGATGTGTGGAACTGCATGACTCGGGAAGGAATGTTCTTACTGGAGATTAGGAGAAATAAGTGCAGCAGATCCCATGACCCAACCAGCACAGCACTGCTACATCTGCTGGCATGGGCACGGCGGGAAGGGGGCAACAACAAAAGCATGAGATCCCCGAAACCAGCAGAACCCCGGGCCCGGGGGATTAGAAAAAATATATCCCTATCAAAACCCATCTATCTATTATCTAACTATCTATCTATCTACTATCTATCTATCTATCTATCTATCTATTTTAAACATTCTTTATTCATATCTATTTTTCCATCTATCTATCCCATAATCTATCTTTTATCTATCCCCATATCTATCTATCTATCAATCTATCCTATATCTATCTATCTATTTTTTTCTATCCCATATCTATCTATCTTTCTTTTCTCAAATTTTTATCTATCGATCTCTCTCTATCTATTTTATTATCTATCTTTTCTATCTTCTATCTCATATCTATCTATTTTATGTATCTATCTATCCCTATCTTTCTATCTTTTATCTTTTCTATCTATCTATCTATCTATCCTATCTATCTCATATTATCTATTTCTCTTTTCTATCCATATCTATCTTCTATTTCATATTTTATTATCTATTTTCCATCTCTTTATCTTAATCTATCTTTTCCCTCCTTTTTTTTTATCTGTTTTTTTTTTTTTTTTTTTTTTTTTTTTAAACAATTTGGGTTTTTTTTCGAAAGGAAAAAGTCAAAATTTACCCTACCCTAAATTGCAATCAAAATGATTAAAATTTTCCTTATTACATTACATGTTCCGTTTTCCCTTACCCCCTTTCCACTTAATATGATTTAAAACCCAAAAGAAAAAAAAAAACAAACCCAGCCCAAACCTAAAAAATCCCCCCTTTTAAAATCCCTCCTCCCTCCCCCCTCCCTAACCTTTGGGAAAAGGACATTACTATTCCCTAACATGTTAAACCCGGGCCCTCCCCAAAACAAACCCCATGTTTTTTTCCCTTTCCCAGGACAGGAAGCCCCCCTCCTTTTTCCCCTTCTCCCCGTTATTCAACCCTGAATATTTCCTTTGTCACTTATCTTCCCCCACTCCAGTTTTCCCCGGGGAACCAGCCAACTTTTTCCCCAGGTTTGTAATCGGAAGTGCGAAAGTGAATCAAAAGCTCCCCTATTTTCCACATCCCAAAAAAATTTTTTAAATATAAAAATCTTCCATTTATTAAAGAACTTCTTTAAAAATTTGCGTCTTATTTGGTTTTTTAACCCTCAATTCTATCTATGTTTTGCAATCTCTTGATCACTAGGGAGCTTTCATCCTTTTTCAGGGGGCACTCCCCCTTCAACCAATTTTCTTAGGATACATTCTTAGCCAAACCCAAAAAATTTAAAGTGTGCCCCCCCCGTGATTTATTAAGGCAGGAGTCTCTTTCCCCTCCTGTTGTCACTTGCAAGGGTATTTAAAGGAAGACGTGCTTATAGGAAACACTCTGCCCCTCCCATTCCCCCACCTTTTAAAACAACAAAGGGAAATTTTTTCCCCCAAAATTTCTTTTGCTTCGGGCAATGCCAGATACCATGTAGAAGGGGCTGCTTTCTGTAGCTTGCATTTGGGACATTCCCTTAGATTTGTTCGTGGGGCATTTTGGGGAAAGGGGAAAATCAAAAGCATAAGTGGCTTTGTGAGCCAAGCGGGAAAAAAAAATCTCCCCCCAGTTTTCAAATTTATAAAATTTAGGGGTCTAATTTTCCCCCCCCCGCTTGATTTTTTTTATGTTTCTGGGGTTCTCAACCCTTTCCCCCGAAAAAGGAAACAGGATTCTTAATTGGTGCAAAAGGGATCTGTCACCCCAATCTCTTGTAGTCATTGACAAGGAACCAAATGCGGTCTTGACCCCCTTTACCAGATCATCGAAAACCCCCCGAGATTTTTTGCGCCGCTAAGTTTTTTAAACTTTTTTTTTTTGATTTACCCAAAAGGCCCCCTTACTTGCCAAAAATTGGAAAAACCCTTTTCCCTCCCGAGACCAAACCCCTTTATTTTTGCCACGTCCCAAAAAAAAAAACTTTCCCTTTTCATTGATTAGGGGCTTCCCCTAGGATTTTGATACTCTTACTTCTCCACTCCCCAAAAAAAATTATTTTCCCCCCTTCCCGCCGGAAAAAGAAAGGGGAGTTCCCAGATGGGAAACGATTTTAGAGAGATGCACGGCAAAATGAACAGCTTTTCCCGACAAAGGGGGGGGTTCCATGTGGAAAAAGTGTCCCCGGCACCCCCACTCCTTTTAACATCGGGGGGGGAAGATTCCCCCAACCCGGGGTAAAGTAAGAGTGCAACCAGATTTCCGGGGAAACCGTTTTCCGTTCCCCGATGTAAGTTAGAGAAGCTTTTGCTCTTTTTAAACAGTCTCTCACATGACCCCACCAACGGGGGCTAAATTATATTTTCTAATTTGGGTAGATTTAACCCCCCACCCATTTTTGGGCAAACTAAGTTTTTAAAAGGGATTTTCCTAGCTCTTTTTTAAATTTTCCAAGAATTTCACAAATGCTGTTTGGAAACCCCTGTTTACATCCTTATGTTTCAGAAGAATGGGAAAAAGTTTTGCAAGGGATATAATAGCGAGCAAAGCTTTTTCCATTTTGATAAAACTGTCCCCTACCAAATAACGATAATGTTAATGAACTCCATCTTTTAAAAACCCCTTTTAAGTATTTTATAAACCCAGGGCCCTTTAAATTCATTTGGTAAAATCCTGAGCCTTTTTTCCCAATTTTCTTACCCCCCAAATATGCCCACGGCAGAAGGGGACTACCTGGCCCCCTCTCTTTTTGACCCCCCCCCCTGTGATCTCCTAGAAAAAGCAGTGGCTTTTTAGAAATTTTAAATTTTTAAAACCCACAAAGGGGGATCCCACTTGATTAAAAAAATGTTATTACCCTCCCCCAAATGTTCTCTTGGTGAATAGGAAAAGCTTTCATGTCGTCCGCCAAAACAGCTAACTTGCCCTCCTCCCCCTCCCCCCTTTTTACCCCCTCGAAGGTATTGAAGAGATTAAATATCTTTTGGCCCGGCTCAAGGGCAATATTAAAAAAAACAAAGGGGGAGAGGGGGCCCCCCTTTGCCGTTTTCCCTTTTTCTGTAACTGAATAGGATCAAAAAAGGGAAACCCCAGGAGTTTTTTCCTTGCCATTGGTTGGTCTTAAATAGTTTCCCTTTAAAAAAGCCCAAAAATTTTCCCTTTTTGGGTTCTTTTTTGGACTTAAACCTTTACAGCCAAGACCATTTAAAATTATCAAGCCTTTTCGGCGTCACGGGGGAAAAGCGCGGGGTTTTTCTTGTAGGTCCCCCTTTCCCTCCAAACTATCCAAAAACCGCTAAGACCTTTCTGATATTTGCCCCCCCCGATTTTCCCTTTTTAAAAAACCCTTTTTGGTTGTGGCCCCCCAAATTTAAGCAACACCCCCTGCGAGTCTGTTACCCAATAATTTGGGGGAAAAAAATTTTTAATATCAAAAATTAATTAATGTTTATGGGGCGATGGGAGCTAGGAAACCCGGGGCCCTTTCCCCCTCCTTGTGTAGCCCCCTGATTTAAGTTTGTTTTTGGACGGGACATCACCCTCTTTTTACCCTATGATCTCCTCATACACCTAAAATGGAAACCTTCCTATATCTTTCCCCTAAATTTTTGTGGGAATTTCCCCCCGTAATGCCACCCGGGACCCGGCGCTTTATATTTGGGATATGTTAACCCGTGGCCATTAATTCCTCCAACTTATGGGCGCATTGGGGTTTACCCCAAATCTTCCTCCGACAATACTGGCAATTTCAACCTGTCTAGAAAGCTTGTTTGTGCCTGGCCTGATACTGGGAGCCCCTCCCTATATTGCTCTTCAAAAAACCCCTTTAAAACACGGGTATTTTTTTTTTTTGGGTCTGTATGTTTTAACCCCCCACCCGGGCTTTGATCTCATGGGAAATTTTTGTAGCTTTCCTTTTTCCCCCAGCCCTATTCGCCAAAAAAATTTTCCCCCATTTGTTAAAAAATTTGAAAAAAAATAGTTTTTTGTCGATCGCTGTAAATTTTGTCCAAATTTTTTCCCGCCCTCCCCCAAAAAATCCTGCTTCGCCCGTATCCATCTGTGTTTATCTTCCTCTTTTTAAAAAAACCTAAAAAAGGGAGTGTACCTAACCCCCCAGCCGTGTAGACATTTTTGAAAACCCTTCTTGACTTGCTTTTTAATGTGGGCTGTATAAGTATTAAACTTCCCCCTCAGGAAACCCTTTGCAGTTTTTCCCAAAAAAAAAAAAAAGGGTTTTTTCCCTATGTCCCCCATTAGTCTCGGGTAAAAATGATTCCCCCAACTTTTTATTTAGCTCAAAAACAAACCCCCCTCCCTTTAGGAAGAAATTCCCGGGGGGTCTCCAAAGGGATATCAGTTCCCTTGGGAAAAAATTTTTCCGGTTTAAAGTGAGCGGGAAAAGGGGCGTGGTCTGAAAAAACAATTCTAAAATTTCTGGAATCGAAACCCCTTTACGCATCATGAACCCTTAAAAAAGAAAGTAGTCTTTTCTTGAAACCCGGAAAAAATCGGGATGAAAAAAGAAGGTATATTCCCTTCCCCCCGGAAATTTTCCCTGTCTCCAAAAAGTCCGTCAAACCCCCGGGTCCAAAAAACACCCCAGACAATGGCCCCTCCCCTTTGCCGCCCCCACCCTTCCTCAGACAAACCCTTTTTCTGTCTTCTCTATCACTCATGCCCATTGAAAACTCCCGGGTACCAAATTTCCCTTTTGTCTTTCCCCATCCTGTAGGACAGGGTGCTTCCAATGATTGGACGAAAGCCATGTCCCGTGTTGTAGGTTTTCATTTAAATGGTTTTATGCTCAACCTCCCCGACGGAGGGGTCCATAGTAAACCCGGAGGATCCTCCCTTCCGAAACGATATTGATGAAACTACCGTGCATTTGAACTTCTATTTACTAGAATCATGACACCCCTTTTTGCTTTGGCTGGGGTTTCCCACCACTTCTCCCACCCACTTTTTTTGCATCCTGCCCAATATCTTCTGCATTCAGTGGTTTCCTGAAGTATACCAGGTCCCCTTTGATTTTCTGCAAGTGCCGAAGTACCATTCTTGTTTATTAGGGGAATTTAATCCCTTAATATTCAAGATATAATCTTCATGTTTTTATGTTTCCCCCGCTTTCAAAGCCTGTCTAAATGTGTACTTAAATCCTCTATCCTTCCTAAACTCCTGGGTAACCTCATGCCTCAGCTACCCTTTCCATAGATCAAATGATAAAGTGACAATCTCCATTTCCCTGTAATGAAGGCCCGTAAATTCCCCTACCACAAACTGAACTGAAATCCCAACCCTTAACCTAAACTGTAACTTAATATCGGGACTCTCTTTTTCCGACGTTGTGAACATCTCAACTCCAACCTTGTGGTAAATTCTACCACCTCTCTTCCCTGTATCTAGGGAACAAAAAAGATACCAATCAAAACCCCATCTCACCCAACTCTATGAACAAGTAACCCATGTTAACGGACTAGCAGAAAGGTCCTCTGTCCCTGATGATTTTAACAAAGGATATATATCTTCACTTCACGCAGCAGACTGCGGAGTCTCCGGCAATAGTCTTCTCGCTGGGGATCCAACACCAGGGTCTTTTTCCTGGAGCTCTGCCGACTGTCCTGATACCGGAGCTCTTGATAATTGTCTCTTTCGTGGCGATGGAGACCTTGATGACCTGTTTGAAGACGCTCTTGGAGAGTCTTTATCCGCCGGTTTCCTCTGGTGTAGATAGTTTCTCGCTTCCTCTGGAGAATAGTATGTGGAGGTGTTCCCGTTACTATGATAGATCTTTAAGATAGCCGGGAACATCAGCGCAAATCTTATCTTCTTATGATAAAGGTCCGTACATATGCTAGAAAATGCCTTTCTTTTACGAACCACCTCCGCCGAAAAGTCCTCGAAAACAAGAATTTTGGACCCTCTGAGCAACACCGGGGTATTGCTTCTCTTGAAGGCACGGATTATGGCTGTTTTGTCCGTGAAATCTAGGAACTTAGCAATTACTTGTCGCGGACGTTCCCTTCGGCCCCCTGGGGATGATGCTTCCCTGCCTCCTTGTCCTCTGCGGTCAGGACCCAGTCTGTGTGCTCTCTCCACCTTGCAGAGGTGCTGAATTTGCAGGACCTTGGGTAGCTCTGTCTCGCAGATGGATAACAACTCCTTCTGCGGAATTGATTCAGGCAGGCCGACTATCCGTAAATTATTTCTCCTTGACCTGTTCTCCAGGTCCTCCACCTTGTTCCAAAGTTGCTTGTTTTCGTACATTAAATCTTTGATTTTTGAGCATTGCACCTCATTGTCGTCCTCCAGCGACTGAACCCGTTCTTCTACTTCCTCAATTCTTTGGTCTTGCATTTTAAGATCCGCTTGGAGTTGTAGTAGAGAGGAGGAGACTGAGTTGGCTAGCGTGGCTTGTATGTCTGGCAGGATAAACTGGGCCACTTCCATGGCCAGTTTCTTGTAATCCAACAGGTGGCCGTCCCTTGTCTCACTCAGCTCATAGGTGTCATCTTGAGAGTGAGAATATGTCACGTGAGCTGGCGATGGCTGGCCCGACGAAACCGGAGTGGAGTGATCAGGCTTGGTCCCGGGTTCCGAGGCTCCCAATTCTCTGGACCTTGCTTTATTTGATTTGCCCATGGTTGGGAAATATTTTTCCATGTATGTCGCCGTGGATAGGACTTGTTTTTCTCTCTCCTGTATACGGTACTAGAAATAAGTCCTTGTCGCCTCTTCTGCCTTTCCTTATGCTTAAAGCAGTAAGCTAGTGATATTGTGTGTAATTTCAACTTGCTCCAGCAGGTGGCGCTGTTTTATAAGCTAAGGAGAAAATTACATCACCCCTAGTAAGACATCAGAGTCCAGGAAATTGGGTGTAATTTCAGCTTTCTCCAGTAGGTGGAGCGGTTGGAGAAGCTATTGAGGGAGCTATGCAGTCCTTTCAATACAATATAAGGAAGTTTGTGGTAGTCAATGAAATTACACTTTCTCCACTTGTGTGACGCTAGCAGAGGCTCAGAGCCCTTCCAGTGGGAGATAAAGCTCAATATGAGGGACTGATAACTGAAGGCCACTGTATCTTCCACTTAGTGAGACCTGCTGGGCCCCTACCCTTCCAGGAAACAAAGTCTCTTGGGCTCCTCACCACGACTATGGCTCTGTGCCCAAGACCAGAGGATTCCATATCCCTGTGGATCCCAATCCACCTCGTCTATGCCAGGACTCTCGGTCCAAGGGCCCCCTGGGCAGAAACCCCCCGGGCTACCCTGGAGGGTCGGGGGTCCACAAAAAAATTGGGCCGCCTCCCCCCTTCCTTGTTATTCCCGGTTTCCCGCCCCCCTTTCATTTTTTGCCCCCCTTTGCTGCGGGCTCCCTTCCTCTCACCGGGAAAATTTCCGCCTTTTCCCCCCCCTGCTTTTGCCCCCCGGGCCTTCCTCGGCCCCTGGAAGCTCCCCCTCCCGCTGCTGAGGACACCACTCCCCGGGTCCTGTGGGGGAGAAACCCGCGCCGCACGCCCCGCCCCCGGCCGTCCTTTCCTTTTTAAACCATCCCCCGGGGAGGGACCGCAAACGGGCCCCCGATGCCCCTTTTCCTCAGGGGGTTCCTAGCCCTGGGGCCCAAATCGGGGTGCTTTTTCCCCCGCCGCCAACGGGCTTCAGATGGGGGGGGTTTTTTGGGAGTTGGAGGGGGGAGCAGGAGTTTCCTCCTCCCCCGGGCTCACATAAACGTGGGCCCGCCGAAAACCGGGAAGTTCCCCCTATCTTTTTTTTTTTTTGGGGGGCCCACTCCAGTTCTGATTTGGCTTTGAGGGGGCCTGGCAGGGTTTAGATCCCCCCTTTTTAAATGCCCACCTTTAAAAAAACTACCCCCTTTCTAAAAGTTTTTTAAAACAGGGGTTTGGAAGTTTTTTTAACCCTTTTGGGTTTTTCACAGAAAATTTAAAAGGGAAAATTTGGGGGGGCCGGGGACAAATTTTTTAAAAAAATTTCATTTATTTTTGCAGTTTTTTTTAATTTTTACCCATTTTCCCTGGAAATACGGGAAAAAGGGGTAAACCGGGTTTAAAATTTCCCAAAAAGGGGTTTAATATAAATTTCCCCCCGGGTCTGCCGTTTTTGGGAAATTTTCCAAAATTTGGGCCCTAGGGGGAATTATTTGGGGGTTTAAACCAAAAACCCCCAGAATGGAGGGGGGGCCCTTTAATGGATTTTGGGGGGGCCCCTTTTTTCAAATGCAAAATTTTATTTGGGGCGGGGGGTTTTCGGGGTTTGAAGTTTTTTAAGGGCCCTAAGGTTGTTTTTAAAAAAAACTTAAAAAAAACACCCCTTAAAAAAAGGAACCCCATTTTGGGAAAACAAACCCCCCTTCTTAAGGTATATATCAGGGTTGTAATTAGGGGAGTTTTATTCGACCCCCACAGGTGATTCACAAAAATTTTTTTTTTTTTTTTTAAGCATTGGGCCCCTGTTTGAAAAATTTTTTAAACCCTTTTTTTTTTCCCAAATAATCGGGCAAATTATTAAAAAAGTTTAAAAAAATTTTTTTCCCCATTTTACAAGGAATCCGGGGGAAAAAAAAGGGAAACCCCCAAAACCCCGTTTTTTTTAGGGCAATTTTTCTTTTAAAGGGTTCCGGCCCAATACCTTAAACATGTGGGTTTTTTTTAAAACCTCCCTGTTTTGGGCGCAGGGCCAGGCGCGAACAAGGGGGGGGGCCCGTTTTTTTATTTTTTGGTTTTTGGGGGGAACCGGGGCGATTTTTGGGTTTTGGGAAGCCCACCTGTACTTTTTGGAAAAAAGGCCCCCCCAAAGGGGGTCCCCAAAAAACCCAGGGGTTTGGAAAAACCCTTCCAGAAGTCGCCCCATTTTAGTTTCCAAAACCCCCCCTCATGGATCTCTTTCTAGGGGGTTGTATTGGGATTTTGGGTACCCGGGGGTTCCATTTTTTTTTTTTTTAGCTTTTGGGCCAAAAAAAAGGGGGGGGGAAAAACCCCAGTTCCCCCATTTTTTTTTTTTGGGTTTTAATTTTTACACCCGTTCGCCTTTGCCGGGGTAAATGAGGGTGATAACTTTACAAATGGGGGTCGGTACAATTGCAATGGTATAAATTTTTATATAGTTTTTTTAGGGTTTTATTATTTTTACACAATAGAAATAGGGTCAAATAAAAAATTGGGGTTTTTATTTTTTGTCTTATTCTGACAGTCAAAACCCTTTTTTATTTTTGCGGGTTTGCGATTTTGTGTGGGGCCCCTTTTTTTTTCTTTTTTTGGCGGGGGGGGGGGTGGAAAAAAAATCGGGGGGGGGCTTTTTGGGGTCCCCAAATTTAAAATGGGGGGGGGGGGGCCCCCATAACAAAAAACTGTTCACCTTTTTTTTAAAGGGTTTTTTTTATGGGGGCCTTTTTAAACCCAAAATACAGAAACCCCTGGTAGTTTGTTTTTTTTATTTTTATTTTTTTATTTAAGGGGGTCATTTTTTGCGTTAGATATGAAAAGGGGCCCTAGCTTTACCCCGGGGAGGTCAAAATACGGAAATTTACAGCAATCCCCAATTTTGTATTTATTTTTTTTTATTTTTTACGGGCTTTTTTATACCAATAAAAAACACTTTTTATTCAAACGGGGAAAAAAAACCTTTTTGCATCCCCATAGTCTGAGGGGCCATAACTTTTTTAAACTTTTCTGTGTATGGAGCTTTTTAAAAGGTTGTTTTTGCGGGAAATGATTTTGCGTTTTAATTTGTATCTTTTTTTGGGGGGACAAGCCCTTTTTGATCATTTTTTAAAAATCCGTTTTTTGGGAAAAGGCAGAGTAAAGAAAAAATACTCCCCAACCCTTAGTAGTGTTTTTTATTTTTATTTTTAACAGCGCTCACTGGGGCGGTACCTTTAATAAGTTAGCTTTATCTGGGGGTTTCCGATACGATTTTTGGGGGTTTACCCCAATTTATTTTTATTTTTTTTTTAATTTTTAAAGACCACTTTTAAAAAAAAAAAAAGTTTTTTTAGTGTGTAAAAGAATTTATGCATCGCTTTTCTTTTTGAGAGCCAAAAGTTTTTTTTTTTTTTCCCGGGTATTAACAAAGCGGGGTGTTAGGACTTTTTTTTTTTTTTTTGGGGGGGTTTGGAACTGACGTTTTTTTGGGTTTAAAAACGTTAAAGTTTTATAGGGGTTTTTGATCACTTTTATTTCCATTTTTATGTGGGGCCGGGAGGAACATAAATTTTAAATTCTGTGATTTTTTTTTTTGTTTTTTTTTTTTTTACGGCTTTTCCACCGTAGGGGTTAAAAAATTTTAAAGACAGATTTTAAGGGTAGGTTTTTAAACCCCACCCCCGGGGGGAATCCCCAAAAAATATGGGTACTTTTTTTATTTTTTATTTTTTTTTAGGGGGGCGTTTTTTTTTGGGGAAGGGGGGGAAAAAGGAAAAAAGGGGGGTTTGTACGTTTTTTTATTTAATTTTTGTTTTTTTGTGTTTTATTTTTTTTTTCTCCCCCTTTTTTACTTTTTTTTTTTCCCTTTTTTTCCATTTTTTTTTTTTACTTTTTCACCATTTTTTTTTTTGTTTTATTTTTCCCCCCAATAGGGGGGATTTTGAATAAAGAGATCTTTAATCTCTCTTTCCCAAATGGGGGAAACCCAAATGCATAGCTTGTTGCTAGGGCCCTGGTTCCTATGACAATTTGCCCCAGTCCGATGCCGGGCCAGCCCACAGGGCAGGGCCCGGGGGATCGTAAACACCCACAGCAACCCGGAAGGCATTCTTGTTTCCCCCGTGCTGTCTGTAGGAAGGCGGGGGGCCCGCAAAGGTCGGGGCGACAGACAGAGACGCAGGAGGGGCGAAATTTCCCCTGCGTCTCTCCTTAGTTATTGTGACCCCGATGGTCGCAATAATTAAAGGGGTTAACCCCCCCCCCCCCCCCCCCCCCCCCGGAGTGTTTCCCCGGGTTTTGGGGGCAAACCCCTGCGGGATATAAACTGTTTTTAAATACCCCCAGCTGAAAACCCCCCCCCCCCGATGCGGAAACTCGCCTTTTAGAAGTTTTTGCCCCGACCCAGGACGTAAAGCATCGTCCAAGGTCTGGGGAAAAGGGGGGGAATAAAATTTTTTTTGCTCCCCCCCCGTTTTTTTGGGACTTTTCGCTTTTTTTTTTTCCAAAACCGTGTTTTTTTTTGTGGGTTTTTTTTTAGGGGATTATATATAAAAAAAAAAAAATGTTTTGAAAAAAATATAAAAAAATAAAAAAAGGCACCCAAAAAAACTATAAGGAAAAAAATAAAAATATGGGAAAATAATGATAAAGGCAGCTAAGCTGGAGGGCCAAAGGCAGATTGCTGTAGGAAAATAAAAAAAAACCCCAAATTTTTTTGAAAATGGTTTTTCCCCTTTGGGAAAAATAGTGAGGGAAAAAATGTAAAAGGGGTTTATGGGGGAAAAAAACAAATCTATTAAACAATTTTTGGCTCCAAATGTTTTTTCCGGGGAGGAGGAAACCCTTTCCCGTGTATTAAAAGGGGGATGAGGTTTAAAAACCCAAAATTTAAAAGTGTTTTGTCTAACCCCGGAAGGGAAGTGCAAACTTCGTCTTTTTGAAAATTAAAAAATAGGGCAAATTTCCCCGGTCCAAAATGGCAACAAACCCCCGTGGGCCTATGAGAGTTAAGGGGATGGGCAAAAGATTTTGGCCCCCATTCTTAATATTAAAGACTGTATAATAAAAAGGGGGGTTTTCCCAAAGGATTTGGGGCCCGAGCTAAAGTGGGTGACAATATTCAAAAAAGGGGGGTTCCAAAAAATGAATTTTGGAAAATATAGGCCAGTAAGCTTAAACCCTGTTGTAGGTTTTAAAAAAGTTTTAAAGGTTTTTTTTTCAGAGTGCTTCCCGGGGGTATTCACTGAAATAAATGTGTTGTAAGCCCCTGGGGGGAGGGGGGGGTTTTCCTGTACAGTTTTTTTTTGTTATTTTAAAATTTTTCACTTTTTTATTGTTTTTTACCTTGTTATGTATGGGGAATTTGAAAGTTTCAAACGCCTGGGGAACCCAAAGGGGGCTCAAAAAAAAATAAAAATAAAACCCTTCCAGCATGGGGGTTTTTGAAGGATCGGGCCTGTCAAAAATAAACTCATCAGCGTTACATTACAAAAAGATACGCCCCCGCTAAAAACGAAAATTAAACCCCATACGACAGAAACACGCATTTTACACACTTTTCGCCCCCCGCTAAAGGATATTTTCCCCACATACGCCCCCGTACACCCCAAAATTACACACATACGCCCCCCCCTCAGCATATTACAAACCCCTACGCCCCAAACTACCCCGCATATTACAACCCTACCCCCCCAGCTTTCAAAGCATAAACAAATACGGCTTCAAACTTCAGGCACCCTTACCACACGGGCTCAGTTTCAGCCCACGTTTTCACACAACCCGGGTCAGCTAAGGCACCCCTTTTCCACCCCAGCCCAGCTTTCACGCACATTACACCCCCCCCACGGCTCAGCTCAGGGGACGTTTCACCCCACGCGGCTCAGCTAAAAGGCAAAGGGTTTCACACACACGGGGGTAGCTACAGGGCAAAGTTAAAACCCCACGGGGGCTCAGCTAAGGCCAAAATTTAAAACCAAAACAGGCTCAGCCAGGCACGTTTTAACACCAAAACCCCCGGGTCAGTACAGGCCGTTACACCCCCACGGCTCAGCTTTCCCGGCCATTACATACACCCCGGTCAGCTTTCGGAAAAGTTTTAAAACCCCCACGCGGCTCAGCTACAGGCACGTTACCACACACCCCGGCCAGTACAGGGAACCCTTACCCAAAAAACCACGGCTTAAAAATACAGGCCGTTAACCCCCACACGGCTAAACTACAGGCACTTTTCACCCCACGGCTTAGCTACAGGCCATTTTGACACACGCGGCTCAGCTACAGGCACGTTACATGCGGCTCGCTTTCCCGGCACTTTACAACACGGGGGGCCTTTAAGCTAGGGCACATTTACACACACCCCGGCTCCCGGGTTTCAGGCACGTTACACACACACGGGGCCCCAAGGGTACAGGCACGTTAAAACACGGCTCAAACTACAGGGGAGGGTTTCACACCACGGCCCCAGCTACGGGGGGACGGTTTTCAAACACACGGCCCCAGCTACGGGGGGATTACACAACACGGCTCGCTAAAAACGGGACGTTACACACACACGGCCGCTACAGGGACGTTACACACCCCCACGGCTCAGCACAGGAAGTTCACACACCCGGGTTTGCTTTCGACACGTTACACAAACGCGGGCTAAACCAGGCAAATTACACACACCACGGCCCCAGCTACCCGGGGGGCCCTTACACCCCCCGGTCAGCTACCCGGCCAAAGGGTTTCAAAACACACGGCCCCAAACTAAGGGGGCCATTACATACAAAAACGGGTAAACTAACAGGGCCCTTACACAACAAACGGTCGCTACGGCACATTAAACACCCCGGCTCCCCGCTACAGGACATTACACACACCGGGGGGTCAGCTACAGGCACGTTACATGCGGCTCAGGGTAAAAGGGAAATTTACACCCCACGCGGTTCCCGCTCAGGCACATTTTCAAAACCCACGGGCCTTTAGGTACAGGCACGTTTTCACACACCCGGCTCAGCTACAGGCACGGGTTTCACACACCCGTCAGCTACAGGCACGTTACACAAACGGCTCAGGGTACCCGGCACGGGTTTCACACACACGGCTCAAACCCCAGGGACGTTACACACCAAACGGGGTCAGCTACAGGGGCCCTTCACACACACGGCTCAGCTACGGGAAAGTTACCCCACACACGGCTCCATCTTCAAGGGACTTACACCCCCACGGTTTCCAGCTTTCAGGAAGTTTTCACACACAGGGATAGCCCCAGGCCAAGGGTTTCAAAACCCCACGGCTCCGTACAGGCACGTTACACACACACGGGGGCTACAGCTACAGGCACGTTACACAAAACCCCGGGGGTCAGCTAAGGCCGGGTTTAAAAAAACGGCTCAGCTACAGGCCGTTACACATACGGGTCAGCTACAGGCCCCATTTACACGGGTCAGCTTTCAGGCACATTTTCACACCCGGCCCCCAGCTACAGGACAAATTACCACACACGGGTCGCTACAGGCAAGGGTTAAAACACACACGGCTCAGCTACATGCACCAAATTTCCCACACACGGCCCCAAACTACAAAGGGGAACGTTACAACAAGGGGGCCCCCAGTTAAAAGGCACGTTTACCACAAAACACGGCTCAGTACAGGACATTAACACACCGGCCCCAGCTACAGGGGGGCGTTACACACAAGGGGGTCACTACAGGGACGGTTTTCACACACACGGGCTCGCTACCCGGCCCCGTTACACCAAAAGGCCCCCAAGGGAAAAGGCACCGTTTCACACACACGGCTTTAGCTACGGCACGTTACAAACACACGGCTCAGCTTCAGGACATTTTCACACTCCTGGCTCAGCTACACGCACAAAATTAACCCCAAAAAACCGGGTAAACTAAGGGCGCGTTACACACCCCGTGGGTAGCTAAGGCCCGTTACCAACCGGCCCCCAGCTAAAAAACAAAACGGCCCCGCTAAAAAGGGGGCGTTACACACACACGGGGGTTTAGCTACAGCACGTTTTTCACACACACGGCCAGAAAACCCGCACCCCTTTACTTTTACACACGGCTCGCTTTCACGTACCTTTTTCACACCAAAAGGCTCTTTTACAAGGGCCCTTACACACCCCACGGGTCAGCTACAAAGGGACATTACCACACCAAAGGCTCAGTACAGGCCATTTTCACACAGACGGGGCCCCAGCTTTAAAAAAAAACCTTTAACACAAAACACGGGGTCCAACTACAGGCAAAAATTACACACACGGCTCAGCTACACCACATGCACACACACGGCCCCCGGGTAAGGGGGCATTAAACCCCCCGGCTCAGCTACACGCCAAAATTCACACACCCCGGCTCAACTACAGGACATTACACACAAGGGTCAAATTTCACCCCCGTTACACACACACGGCTCGCACAGGGGGCCGGGGTTTTTACCAAAAACAGCTTTAGCTACAGGCACGTTACCCCACACGGCTCGTTAAATGGGGACGTTTAAAACCACAGGCCCCAGCTACGAACGTTTTACAACACCCCCCCGGCTAGCTTTCAACCCCCAAAATAAATTTCAAATTTAAAAACGGGGAAACCCCAACCCCAAATTTTTAGGTATTATGCTTAAGAAAATTATGCAGGGCTAACCCGGGGAATGGAAAATAATATAAAATGATTAAAATATAACTTTTAATAAATATACTGATAAAAGATATCACAGAAGCCAACAATGACACATAAAACCACCAACAAACATGTGACAACAGATACCCTATTAAACGAAAGAAAGACCCTAACCTACTGAAAAGTCGGGAAAATCGCCCCGACAAGGGCGCTCCCGTCCGGAACCTAACCCTACAGCAATCTAATCTAATAACCCCTGTCCCAACCTGTTTCGATCTTCCCCAGATACTTTAAAAGATCTCCTCAGGGGACTAATTTCAGGGGAAACACAGAGGGGTACAAGCAATAATACAACAAGGGTCTAGGTAAACAGTATTCTTAATTAATACGCCACCTAAATTAACCTAGAAAAAACAGTGCATACCAACACCAAATCAGGACATACAGCAGAAGCACTGGCGTAGTTTTAATGCAGTGCTTAGATCTAACATGAACTTAGGGTAATCACAAATATAGGACTAATAGACTGTCCAACATAATATGGCAGCTTAATCATACCTACCAAAAAGCATCCATTTTAGTATGACTGTATAAATAGCAAAAACAGTCTCTACCTTGGAAGGTGAATTTTATATAGTTACATGTAAAAGAACACCTTACCAATGAGGCCAGGTCACCTGGAATATAGAAGGTGTCTAAGAAAAAAAAAAAAGATAACAAATATACACCTAGTCAGATAGGATGCAACAACCTTCTTTTAAAATACCAAGACAAAATCACCATTAAGGTAGGAGTTTACCTGAAATGATGGACAGCCCATGTCAAATAAGTCCGTGTATAGCAGTACAATACACGCGGACAATGCCGCCGAATGGGACACACAGGACGCGAGAAGAAGCCGCGCCAGGGAGACCCGCAAGTAGGACTGCTTGGTATCGCGTCTGAGCCAGTGCGGCCCGCCGCGAACAGCAGGCAATGCTGCAATAGTGAGAGACGCCGAGCGCGCTTCTATCTCGCGCCTTTAAAGTCGGCGTGCGTCTTCACGGGCCAATGTGTTTAGAGCACCGACCCTAGCAACAGCCGAGGCGGATCAAGCGTCCATAGTTCTAACCCAGCACATGACGATACTTAGCAGCGGTCTCAATATCAGCTAGGACAGCAGAGAGAGGTGTCATTAGATAACGACACCAGTCACTTAGCAGTTTAGGCAATATTTGGGGCTGAAATCTAGTGCAAAGCACTAACTTCAAGCCAGATGGAAACCTAATATGGTAACAATTGGGAACAAAAAGAGAACCACAAGAATAATCTAATTAAGATGAAACCAATATTCGATAAACTGATATGGTAATGATTATGATTAGGAACAAAAAGAGAGCCGTAAAAATAATCTAATTAGGATGGAACCAATATTAGATAAAGCAGCTGTAATCTACGGAATCATTTAATCCGAAGGGTACCTGCGTTTTTAACTTGAATATCCAGAGAGTTTCCCTCTGCAACAATCTCCTATTCAAGTCACCATTCCGGATTGTAGGTTTTATAGTGTCTATACCGATCCATCTGAGACAATTAATCTCACCATTATGATGTGTCCAAATATGTTTTGCGACAGGTGTGTCCCGCTGATGTCTCACATCTCCAAGATGTTCACAGACACGTCTGCGCAATTGGCGTATCGTCTTCCCGACATATTTAGTCCCACAGACGCAGTTAATTAAATAAACCACATATGTGGTTTTGCAGGTGATGAAATCACGAATATGAAACTCGTTTTTCATTTCCAAATCCTGAAAAGTAGAGCATGTCTCCATGTACGGACATGTTACGCAGTCCCTACACTTAAAGAATCCCTTAGGTTTACTAAGCCACGTTTGAGTCTGATGTCTGTTGTAATGACTATGGACAAGTCGGTCCTTCAAATTTCTACCCCTCCTATAGGTGATCTGTGGGGTCTCACCTATATGTCCTTTGATATCAGTGTCCATTTGCAAAATATGCCAATGTCGACATAAGATCTCTCTAACCTCATCAGCTGCATTGTCAAAGGTGCCTATTATCCCTGTTGCTACTGCGGCTGTGTCACCTTCCGTTTTGGGGAAAATAGGTCACGTCTGTCCTTAACAAGAGCATTTTGATATGCTTCCCGTAGGACACGGTCTGGGTACCCTTTGGCATGAAATTGCTTCCTCAAGTCAGCTGCCTGTACAACAAGGTCCTGTTTTGTGGAACAATTTCTTTTAAGTCTAAGGTACTGACTGCGAGGTATCCCACTTTTCAAAGATTTTGGGTGATTACTATCCCACCTCAACAAAGAATTGGTTGAGGTTGGTTTCCTGAAGATAGTTGTAACCAATTCACCCGTTGCAGACTTGGAAATTCTCACATCCAGAAAAGCTATGGATTCAAGGTTTATCTCTGATGTAAATCTTAAACCTAGGGTATTACAATTCAGTTCCTTGGTCATCCTTGCAAATGTATCAGCTGTCCCGTTCCAGATGATAAAAACATCATCTATATAACGCGCCCATAGGGCGATCTTCTCAACAAAAGAGGGCGGTTGGTCACCAAAAACTATGGTCGTCTCCTACCAGCCGAGGTACAGATTTGCATAACTGGGCGCAGTTGGACTGCCCATTACTGTACCTCGTAACTGGTGGAAGACCTTACTGTCAAAAACGAAATAATTCCTTGTCAAAGAAAAGCGCAGCAGATCCACCACAAACCTATTATGTGGATCAAATTGGCAACCTCGTGACTTGAGGAAAAAATGTACCGCCTCAAGGCCAGAACTGTGGGGTATCGACGTGTACAGGGACTCCAAGTCAATACTTGCTAGATATGTAGAGTTATCAACAAAAATGCCTTCCAAGCATTTAAGGAGATCCATTGTGTCTCTCTTATATGAAGGTAATGCTTGAACAAATGAGGACAAAATTTTGTCAACATATACCCCACAGTTCTGGCCTAAAGCCCCAATGCCCGATACAATCGGACGGCCTCTAAGGGGATTAGTACCTTTATGTACTTTTGGGAGACTGTAAAACGTGGCTATAGTGGGAAATTTGGGAAGCAGAAAGTTAAACTCGGCCTCGTCAATCAACTCATTTCTCTTTGCTTCAGTCAATAGCTTTCTCAATTCATCAGTGTAGGCCTCAGTTGGATCAGCTTGAAAGACCTCATAACAGGATTTGTCAGAGAGGAGGTTATGACACATCTCACAATACTGTGCAGTATCCATAACAACAATGTTACCCCCCTTATCGGACGGTTTCAAACAAATGCTATGATCTTTTTCTAATTTTAGCAATGCTGCCATTTCTGTCTCAGAATAGTTGTTTATCTTAGATCCTCCTACCTTTTCTAAATCCTTTAAGACTAACTCCATGAGATCTCACTCCTTGGCATTTTGACGCTCTTATTTTTCAGATTCGTAAATGGACCTTTCCCAAATTCCGTTTGAGGTGTTTCTGAGAGGCCATATAACAGGCGAACATCCTCAACCATATCTATGGGTATTCCTAATTCTATACTCTCTTTTCGATCTTTGAGAGCAAAGAATTTTTTCCAATGAAGCTTACGGCAAAGAGATGAAGATCCTTTGTCCAGGAAAATAAATCAAACTTAGTCGTTGGGACAAAAAACAGACCTTTTTTAAGCAATTGAACTTCACTCGCTGTTAAGGTTTTGTCGGAAAGACGATACGCCAATTGCGCAGACGTGTTTGTGAACATCTTGGAGATGTGAGACATCAGCGGGACACGCCTGTCGCAAAACATATTTGGACACATCATAATGGTGACATTAATTGTCTCAGATGGATTGGTATAGACACTATAAAACCTACAATCCGGAAAGGCGACATGAATAGGAGATTGTTGCAGAGGGAAACTCTCTGGATATTCAAGTTAAAAACGCAGGTACCCTTCGGATTAAATGATTCCGTAGATTACAGCTGCTTTATCTAATATTGGTTCCATCCTAATTAGATTATTTTTACGGCTCTCTTTTTGTTCCTAATCATAATCTTACCATATCAGTTTATCGAATATTGGTTTCATCTTAATTTAGATATTTCTTGTGGTTCTCTTTTTGTTCCCAATTTTTTACCATATTAGGTTTCCATCTGGCTTAAAAGTTAGTGCTTTGCACTAGATTTCAGCCACCAAATATTGCCTAAACTGCTAAGTGACTGGTGTCGTTATCTAATGACACCTCTCACTGCCGTCCTAGCTGATATTGAGACCGCTGCTAAGTATCATCATGTGCTGGTTTAGAACTATGGACGCTTGATCCACCTCGGCTGTTTCTAGGGTCGGTGCTCTAAACACATTGGCCCGTGAAGACGCTCGCCGACTTTAAAGGCACGAGATAGAAGCGCGCTCGGCGTCTCTCACTATTGTAGCATTGCCTGCTGTTCGCGGTGGGCCGCACTGGCTCAGACGCGATACCAGCATTATATAGTGGTGTTGTTATAAATCAATGCAATCAGACTTATTATATTTCATTTGCTTTATATAAAAAGTGATTTATCTTCACATCATCTCGAAGCCATTAGACATGTGCTGATGCAAACATTCATGATGAGTATACACTTTCGTTTCATTGCAGGGATACAATCCCTATAGCAGCATTTTTATGCAATATATATTTCCATTCAAAAGACTATCATAGTCCATTAGATGCACAGATTCAACATCATAAATATGCAGATTAAAGCAGATATGATACTCATCATAGTTGGTGCCGAAAGGGCCCCAACGTTCGGAGGATTTATCCGCAATTGGGAAACCCCCTTTTGTCAAGTGTATCACTCACATAGTACCTCCTCTTCCTTTTATACGTCATGCGTTCTAAGAGTTGCACATATTTTAGGCAACAGATACAATTTTTATTAAACAATTCTACTATAAACACTAAAACTATCACTAATCTCTATCTAAATACTAATTTTATTTATCATAATCTAAAAAGTTACTATATCTAACGCTTTCGGCTCAAAAATTTATTGGAGAAATGGCATTCCATCGGCATTCCCCATTGGGGACCTGTCGGTGCTAGGGCATTCAAATAGGTGATCCAATACACTTTGCGTTTTAATTTCCCTGATGTGGTTTTGGTCACGCTCTCCCCCTTTTCTAAACAACCCCA
>JAODAL010040312.1:0-37026 GCA_025379985.1 Phyllomedusa bahiana
GGCTTTCCTCTTTTTTAGTTACTTATTTGCTCTTTGCATATTCTACGCCCTGTGGCTTTCTATATATACTTGATATACTCCTTTAGGTAAGAACATTCACGTTTTTATTTCTACTATTGCTCTTTCTTTCATACCCTTTTTCCCTACCCCCATTTTTTCCATTATTTTTCCCCCCTTTTTTCAGTGTTTCCTGTATCCTCTTACATTGGGTACTCCATTATGATCCTTCTCTTTGTCTAATTTTTAAGTTTGTCATATCTCACCCTTTATTCCTTCCCTTTTTTATGTGTGTATATATACTCATGTAAACAAAGTTATTTACCATGCACCTTTACTTTACAGATGTACTTGATAACGGCTTGCACGCCGAAACGTCGTATAACCCGACATCTGATTGCTTTGTTTCTTCTATGGTCATAGGTGTAAAGGATACATTTATTGAGTGTATACACAAAAAAATTCATTTGTTTTTGATCCTATCTTCACTATTGCTTTGAATAAATCTTTGATATAATGCAATAATTCCTCTGGTGTGCAGTGGTTCTCGATTTACAGAGACAGCGGACAGACAGTCACTGGTGTTTTGTAGCAGAGCGGGTGTGATGTCCCGGGAGGAAGTGTATAATTTGGTGTTATCAGCGTAGAGATGGTACTGGAAGCCAAATCTACTGATGTTTTGGCCAATGGGGGCTGTATAGATTGAGAAGAGGAGTAGACCAAGAACCGAACCCTGAGGGACCCCAACAGCAAGAGGGAGAGGAGAAGAATTAGAACCTGCAAATGAGGCACTGAAGAAGCGGTCAGAGAGGTAGGAAGAGAACCAAGCGAGAGCGGTGTCCTGGAGGACAATGGCGCTCAGCATACTGAGGAGAAGATGGTGATCAACTGCTGCAGAGAGATCCAGAATATGAGAGCTGCCAGCATTGCTGCAGATGTTACAGGGGTGGAGGGGTCAACCTGTCATTGCTCAGACTCTACGTCACACACTGCATCAAATTTGTCTGCATGGTTTGCCCGTCCCAGAAGAAAGCCTCTTCTATAGACGATGCACAGGAAAGCCCACCAACAGTTTTCTGAAGCTAAGCAGACTAAGGACAGGGATTACTGGAACCATGTCCTGTGTCTGATGAGACCAAGAGTTCAGATGGATGGTGTCAAGCCTGTGTGGCGTCAACCAGGTGAGGGGTACGAAGACAAGTGTCTTGTCTGTCGTCAAGCAAGGTGGTGGGAGTGTCATGTTTTGGGCTTGCATAAGTGCTACTACAAAAAATATATGGAGGCAGCACTTCAAAAAGAATGTGATTTATTGACCCAACAACAGTGACATTTCAGCCTAACCAGGGCTTTTTTTCAAGCTAAGCACACAATGCCATCTAGTGGTATATAAAGTGAACAGTGACAGCAATCAATCAGTATATAGTAAATAGTGCATAATAAAAGAAAAACAAACATCACATTATTCGTGTACATGATCAAAATTACAATAAATATACTCCAAACAACAATTTACAGTGTACATCAGGGGTCCTCAAACTTTTTAGACCGGGGGCCAGTTCACGGTCCCTCAGACCATTGGAGGGCCGGAATATAGTTTTTAAAAAATTTTTTACTTTGTGGGTCGATGCGATTACGGCGATACCCAATTTATATAGTTTTTCATGTTGAAGCACTTTAATTAATTAATTTTATTGTGTAAAATAATATTTATGCATTGCTGTCTTCTGATAGCCATAACATTTTTATTTTTCTGTATACAGAGCTATGCAAGGACTTTTATTTTTTTGCGGGATGACCCGACGTTTTACTTGGTGTCACTTGGCATTTATATGGCTTTTTGATCGCTTTTTAATCCATTTTACGTGCTGAGGGATGAACAAAAATCACAATTCTGTGACTTTTTTTACGCCGTTCATCGTGCGGGTTAAATAACATGACAGATTTATAGAGCAGATTGTTACACACGCGGCGATACCAAACATGCATAAATTGTTTTTTAAATCTTTTTTGGGCAATGGGCATTTGTAAAGGGGAAAAGGGCAGTGTACGTGTTTTTTATTTTATTTTTCGTGTTTCACTTTTTGTTTTGTTTTTTAACTTTTTCACTTTTACCCACAGGGGATTTGAATCGGTGTATACAGCATTGCTGGTCAGTCACCATGACAACATTTGTAGAATTCCCATTGCTGACCACATTTGTTATAGATTCCAGCTCTCCCAGATGACAAGTCTTCTGAGCAATAATCAGGGATGGGTGCCAGGAATAGATCACCTGCAAACGAGACAAACTTGTCATCTGGGAAAACTGTGGAATCTATAACAAATGTGTCCGACATTGTGAGCTCTACTAACGTCTTCACCCAGCTTTCCCAGACACCTGAAAAGCTAAGCAAGGAACAGGGACTAGGAAAGCACATTACAATCCATAATAATTATAGGGCTTCTAAAAAAGTGGTTACCTCTGTCCGACCAAGTAGGCTCCTGTCTCATGGCTGTCCGGACTCAGGCACTCGGCGGGGGGCTCCTGCCCTGACACTCAGGGAGGGGGGCTTCTGCCTCACCTCACAAGGGGGCTCCTGCCCTGACACAGCTGGGGGGGCTCCTGCCCTGACACAGCAGGCGGGGCTCCTGCCCTGACACAGCAGGCGGGGGTGGGGCTCCTGCCCTGCCTCACAAGGGGGCTCCTGCCCTGACACAGCTGGGGGGGCTCCTGCCCTGCCTCACAAGGGGGCTCCTGCCCTGACACAGCTGGGGGGGGCTCCTGCCCTGCCTCATAAGAGGGGTTTTGCCCTGATGCAGCAGGTGGGTGGGGGGCTTCTGCCCTGCCTCATAAGGGGGCTCTTGCCCTGATCCAGCAGCTGGGGGGGGGCTCCTTCCCTGGCTCATACGGGGGCTCTTGCCCTGATGCAGCTGGGGGGGGGGGGGCTTCGGCCCTGCCTCATAAGGGGGCTCTTGCCCTGATGCAGCTGGTGGGTGGGGGCTCCTGCCCTGGCTCATAAGGGGGCTCTTGCCCTGATGCAGCAGGTGGGTGGGGGGCTTCTGCCCTGGCTCATAAGGGGGCTCTTGCCCTGATGCAGCAGGTGGGTGGGGGCTCCTGCCCTGGCTCATAAGGGGGCTCTTGCCCTGATGCAGCAGGTGGGTGGGGGGCTTCTGCTCTGGCTCATAAGGGGGCTCTTGCCCTGATGCAGCAGGTGGGTGGGGGGCTTCTGCCCTGGCTCATAAGGGGGCTCTTGCCCTGATGCAGCAGGTGGGTGGGGGCTCCTGCCCTGGCTCATAAGGGGGCTCTTGCCCTGATGCAGTAGGTGGGTGGGGGCTCCTGCCCTGGCTCATAAGGGGAGGGGGGCTCCTGCCCTGACATTCGGAGAAGGAGGCTTTGCCTCTCCTGTGGCGGGAACGCTGTGTGGGGGGTGGGTGCGGGCTCTCTGCAGATGACGGGAGATGCGGACACTTACAATCTATGGGAGGAGCCTGTGAGTGAGTGACGGAGGGCGGACACTCCACCGCTCACTCACAGGTATCTCCCATAGATTGTAAGTGTCCGCCCTCCGCCACCTCCCGTCCTCTGCAGAGTGCCCGCCCCCACACCATTCCACATAAACTGGCACCTAACGTTGCGCTGATCACGATGGTCCTCACGTCACCGCCCACGGCACCTCCCATGGTATGGGTGACGAGTGTCCGCCCTCCGTCACTTACTTACAGGGGCCAGCTTAGCTAGTGATTTTAGCAGGGTCTTTGTGTACAGCGGCTGTGCCGCTGCCGCCACCGCCGGTGCCTTACTGCACATCACCTCAACATTGGTGGTGGATGGCGGCGGCGGGCCGGATAAAAGTCCTCGGCGGGCCGCATGCGGCCCGCGGGCCGTAGTTTGAGGACCCCTGGTGTACATGATTGTAACGGCTGGGTAGTGGATCCTCTGGACCACCGCAAGCGATGATAGTTAAGCCATGCCAGGAAGCGGAGTCTAAGTAGCCCCCGGTTTTCACCAGAGCCCGCCGCAAAGCGGGATGGACTTGCTGTGGCGTGAGGCTACCAGGTAGCTACCCCTGACATGACTTGCTTGCGATGGCGACCGAGGTGCAGCGAGGTACCGAATCGTGATCCAGGAATTGTAGTCGTGGGCAGGCAGTAAGGTCAGGGCAGGCGGCACTGGTTCGTGGTCGTGGACAGGCAGGAAGGTCGGGGCAGGCGGCAGAGGTTCGGAGTCGAGAAACGTAGAAAAGGGTCTGGTACACGGTAAGGCGTGAATACACTTAAGGAACGCTTTTTCTAAGGCACGAGGCAACATAGATCAGGCAAGGAATGATTTCGGAGCAAACCCTTAAGTAGGGGAAGCGCCCGGCAATCAACCAATTACCGGGACACTAGCCCTTTAAATTTACGAGAATGCGCGCGCGCGCTAAGGAGCGGCCACGTGCGCCTTGGCCGGCAGAGGAGGCGGACGGGACAGGAACGAGGCCAGGTGAGTCCCCGGCAGGAGCGGACCCCCGGCTCGCCCTGCGGCCAGCGGTGGCACCCACCCCGGCAGGCGCCCGGGGGGGGGCGGCCACGGGTGCTCCCGCGGCCCGCGGGCCGAGAAGCGGGGGCAACCGCTACAATGATCAAGTGTTATACATAACAAACAAATCACAGTGTACATGATTCCGTGTTATACAATAAAGACTATCATCCGATAGAAGATAAGTGATAATGCCACATCGGATATAAAGTCGACTTAATAATTGCCATCAGTACATATACACCTACTCATTAGACAGGACTAACACGCCACACATCGCGCCGGCATCTGTACAGATGGACTATGCATGCACCACCACGGAATATCGGGTGCATGCGCAATACAGTCAGAAAATAATGAATATATTTCTGCTGCTGAAAGTTTTATTGTTGGATTATTGCATGAGTACTGCCGGCTGTGGGGAGCTACAGTTCATTGAGGGAACCATTAATGCCAACATGTACTGTGACATCCTGAAGCAGAGCATGATCCCCTCCCTTCTGGGCTGCAGGGCAGTATCCAACATGATAACGACCCCAAACACCTCCAAGACGACCACTGCCTTGTTAAAGAAAATGAGGATAAAGCTGCTGGACTGGCCAAGCGTCTCCAGACCTAAACTCTATGGAGCATCTGTGGGGCCTCCTCAAACAGAGAGTGGGGGAGCACAAGGTCTCTACCATCTAACAGCTCCATGATGTCGTCATGGAGGAGTGAAGAGGATTCCAGTGGCTGCAACCTGTGAAGCTCTAGTGACCTCCAGGCCCAGGAGAGTTAAAGTAGTGCTGGAAAATAATGGCGGCCTCATAGAATACTGACACTTTGGGCACAATTTGTCTATTTACACTTAGGGGTGTATTCACTTTAGTTGTCACTTAGGGGTGAACTCACTTTTGTTGTCAGTTAGGGGTGTATTCACTTTAGTTGTCACTTAGGGGTGTACTCACTTTAGCTGTTACTTAGGGGTGTACTAATTTCTATTGCCAACGGTTTAGACATTGATGTCTGTATTGAGTTATTTTGAGGACACCACATTTCCCCTGTTATACTGTACAATCTGTGCATTGACTACTTTACATTACACTACCGTTCAAAAGCTTGGGGTCACCCAGACAATTTTGCGGTTTCCCTGAAAACTCATACTTTTACTTATCAAATGAATAGAAATCTCGTCCAGACATTGACAAGGAGAGCAATAATGATTTTTATTTGAAATAATAATTTTCTACTTCAGACTTTGCTTTCGTCGCTCCCTTTACAGCAATTCCAGCATTGCAGAGCTTTGGCTTCTAGTTGTTAATTTGCTGAGGTCATCAGGAGAAATTTCTCCCCATGCTTCCAGAAGCCCCTCCCCAAGTTGGATTGGCTTGATGGGCACTTTTTGTGAACCATATGGTCAAGCTGCTCCCACAACAGCTCAGTAGGGTTGAGATCTGGTGCCTGTGCTGGCCACTCCATTACAGATAGAAGACCAGCTGCCTGCTTCTGCCCTAAATAGTTCTTGCATACTTTGGAGGTGGCTTTGGGTCATTGTCCTGTTGCAGGATGAAATTGGCTCCAATCAAGCGCCCCCCACAGGGTATGGCATGGCGGTACAAAATGGAGTGATAGCCTTCCTTATTCAAAATCCCTTTTACATTGAAAAAATCTCCCACTTTACCAGCACCAAAGCCACCCCAGACCATCACATGACCTCCACCAGCACCAAAGCAACCCCAGACCATCACATAACCTCCACCAGCACCAAAGCAACCCCAGACCATCACATGACCTCCACCAGCACCAAAGCAACCCCAGACCATCACATGACCTCCACCAGCACCAAAGCAACCCCAGACCATCACATGACCTCCACCAGCACAAAGCAACCCCAGACCATCACATTCCCTCCACCATGCTTGACAGATGGTGTCAGGCCTCTTCCAGCATCTTTTCAGTTGTTCTGCATCTCACAAATGTTCTTCTGTGTGATCCAAACACCTCAAACTTCGATCCGTCCATAACACTTTTTTCCAATCTTCCTCTGTCCAATGTCTGTTCTCTTTAGCCCATATTAACCTTTTCCTTTTATTAGCCAGTCTCCGATATGGCTTTTTCTTTGCCACTCTGCCCTGAAGGCCAGCATCCCGGAGTCACCTCTTCACTGTACACGTTTACACTGGCATTTTGCGGGTACTATTTAATGAAGCTGCCAGTTGAGGACCTGTGAGGCGTCGATTTCTCAAACTAGAGACTCTAATGTACTTGTCTTGTTGCTCAGTTGTGCAGCGGGGCCTACCACTTCTCTTTCTACTCTGGGTAGAGAATGTTTATACTCTCCTCTGAAGGGAGTACTACACACTGTTCTAGGAAATCTTCAGTTTCTTGGCAATTTCTCGCATGGAATAGCATTTATCTCTCAGAACAAGAATAGACGGTCGAGTTTCACATGAAAGTTCTCTTTTTCTGGCCATTTTGCGAATGTAATCGAACCAACAAATGTAATGTTGCAGATTCTCAACTAGCTCAAAGGAAGGTCAGTTTTATAGCTTCTCTAATCAGCAAAACTGTTTTCAGCTGTGCTAGCATACTTGCACAAGGGTTTTCAAAATATCCAATAGCTTTCTTACACAGTTAGCAAACACAATGTACCATTAGAACACTGGCGTGATGGTTGTTGGAAATGGGCCTCTATACACCTATGTAGATATTGCATTAACAACCAGACGTTTGCAGCTAGATTTGCAGGTACATTTACCACATTAACAATGTATAGAGGGGATTTCTGATTCATTTAATGTTAGCTTCATTGAAAAAAACTGTGCTTTTCGTTCAAAAATAAGGAAATTTCTAAGTGACCCAAAACTTTTGAACAGTAGTGTATATCAAAGTGTCAGATCTTCAGTGTTGTCGCACAAAAATATATAATACAATATTTACAAAAATGTAAGGGGTGCACTAACTTTTGTGAGACACTGTAGGAGGATGGGTACTATAGAAAGTCAGTATACAGGTGACAAATCCCAACGAATAATGTAGTAATATTATAGAGAGCTATGCCACAGTGTCTGTGTACATGGTCAATATAGTGGCCCATTGGTCAACATTGTTGCCTTATGGCACTGGGGCCTTGAATTCAAACTAGACTAAGGGCAAAATCCATCTGGAATTTATAGTTTCCAGTATTATCTCCAAAAACTACTGAAGTTTTTTGATTTCCTATGAGATTGGCACAAATGATTTGATTATTCACAATCAGGGACAAGAACGGACAGTGGCTTGACAAGAGGTGGATTGTCCTCAGGGATGTTCTGATTTTGGGCAAGTACTATACACTTGCCAACTCTCCTGGACCCTAGGTTATAATGTTTCCCTTGGATGGTGCAGACTCAGACTGCACACGCAACATCATTAGTGACTGGGGGTTACATAGTTACATAGTTACATAGTTACATAGTTAGTAGGTTGAAAGAAGACACATGTCCATCGAGTTCAACCAAGGGTGGGGAAAATGTGGGTGAGGGAGAGAGACAAGGACTTAAAGCCCAGGCTCTCTCCTGGTTAATGCCCCGAAACCCACAAGGCAAGAACCAACCTGCTCCAGTATAGACCCTATATCTGACCCCAGAGCCGCCACCGGCCAGGATCCAGAATTTTACCTAGCTACGTTAGTGACTGGGGGTGGCTGTAATGTACATCCAAAATCCTGCTGCAGGGGCTTTAAAGGAGTTTTCCCACCAAGTAAAATTGACGTGGGAAGCTTGCAAATGAAATAATAAACATTTTCACCTTTCATCATTATTAATAATTCTGCACCATTTTTGTTTTAGCTGCTCCTTTAGTGTAGCCTCTCTTCTCTGCAGCCGAGCAGCAGCATTTCCTGTTTAAAAGCCGTTTCCTTTTGCCTTATAAAGCTAAAAGCCCCAAGACTTGTTACTTTGCTCAATCTTTCTTCCTCCCTCCCATCCTCATCCTTAGTACGTGTCCCCCGTTTACTTCCTTGAATGCCTTGAAAGATGGGACCAAAGTGTTAAGGTTTAAATGGTTATCATGCAGGAAGCCAAACTCCTTTGCTCACCTGATCTCCTGGGCTCAACACATTCCTGGTCCTTCTACTTGCCATTGGAGGCCCATCTGGACAGGATCAGAGGATGAGCACTGCCGTAGTTAACTCCAGTCCTGCTAATACTACACTTCTAGTAGGGAAGGGTAAGTAAAGTTCTTACCTTTTACACAATACATGGATACGCATTTTGCTAATATAAAGAAGACCACGATCCCAGCAATCACGACCATAAACCATATTACTATAACCACAATATCAACTGTACGGAAGCAATGAGAGAAAGAAAGCAAGATACAGTTAGTCACAGTGATGGGTGATGACTGGTCCTCAGATAAGGTTTGCACCCAATATTTCCTTAAGCATACTTACGTATAAAAGTATCTTTCACTGATAGAGTAAAATGCTGAACAAGACTATCCTCCAGTGACCGGTGGGCGACCACACAGGAATATACATCTCCGTCTTCATCTTTGCTCACAGGCTTCACAAACACTATACTGGTCACATTGTATGTTCCATCCTGGTTCTGGACTGGTATACTGGTGCAAGTATTTACATCTAGTTCAGATTTCTTGGAGGAAGCTTTACTGTACTTCAGCCATTGTATCATCACAGATTTTGGATAGAAACCGTTCACGTAGAACGTAACAGATCTCTCAGTTTGTAGCTTGATTGATAGACTGGAGGCACTCATTGTACAAGCCGGCTGAGCTAAGGAGGAACACAGAGATTATTATACAGTACTTGAAGGGGTGTTCCCATCATAGACTTTGACAGAATAGCGACAGGATATGCCCTCAAAGCCTGAGTGGATTGGGTCCCAACTCTGTAACCTGCACCTATTTCAGGAATGGGCCCCCGAAAATCTTGGCTTAGTATGAAGAGCAAGACTATCTATTCTGTTCTATGGGAGTTCTGAGTATAGAACATTGTGCTCCGATATACTGGGAACTCCCATAGAACAGAATGGAGAACACAGTGCTCCCCTGTACTGGGAACTCCCATAGAACAGAATGGAGGACACAGCACTTGCCTGTATTGGGATCTCCCAGAGAACAGAATGGAGAACACAGCGCTCCCCTGTACTGGGAACCCCCATAGTACAGAATGGAGAACACAGCGTTCTCATATACTGGGAACTCCCGTAGAACAGAATGGAGAACACAGCACTCACCTGTACTGGGAACTCCCATAGAACAGAATAGAGAGAACACAGCTCTCCCCTGTACTGGAAACTCCCATAGAACAGAATGGAGAGAACACAGCGCTCCCCTGTACTGGGAACTCCCATAGAACAGAATGGAGAGAGCACAGCGCTCCCCTGTACTGGGAACTCCCATAGAGGAGAATGGAGAACATAGCGCTTCCCTGTACTGGGAACTGCCATAGAACAGAATGGAGAACACAGCGCTCTCATGTACTGGGAACTCCCATAGAACAGAATGGAGAACAAAGCGCTCCCCTGTACTGGGAACTCCCATAGAACAGAATGGAGAACCAAGTGCTCTCCTGTACTGGAAACTTCCATAGAACATAATGGAAAGCACAGCGCTCCCCTCTACTGGGGAATCCCATAGATCAGATTGGAGAAAACACAGCGCTCCCTTGTACTGGAAACTCCTGTAGAACAGAATGGAGAACACAGCGCTCCCTTGTACTGGGAACTCCCATAGAACAGAATGGAGAGAACACAGCGCTCCCAAGTACTGGGAAGTCCTATAAAACAGAATGGAGAGAACACAGTCCTACCCTGTACTGGGAATTCCCATAGAACAGAATGGAGAACACAGCGCTCCCCTGTACTGGGAACTCCCATAGAACAGAATGGAGAAAACAGCGCTCCCCTGTACTAGGAACTCCCATAACACAGAATGGAGGACACAGTGCTCCCCTGTATTGGGAACTCCCATAGAACAGAATGGAGAACACAGCGCTCCCCTGTACTGGGATCTCCCATAGAACAGAATGGAGAACACAGCGCTCCCCTGTATTGGGAACTCCCATAGAACAGAATGGAGAACACAGCGCTATCCTGTACGGGGAACTCCCATAGAACAGAATGGAGAACACAGCGCTACCCTGTACTGGGACCTCCCATAGAACAGAATGGAGAGAACACAGTGCTCCCCTGTACTGGGAACTCCCATAGAACAGAATGGAGAGAACACAGCGCTCCCTTTTACTGGAAACTCCATAGAACAGAATGGAGAACACAGTGCTCCCTTTTACTGGGAACTTCCATAGAACAGAATGGAGAGAACACAGTGCTCCCCTGTACTGGGAACTCCCATAGAACAGAATGTAGAGAACACAGCTCTCCCTTGTACTGGAAACTCCCATAGAACAGAATGGAGAACACAGTGCTCCCTTTTACTGGTAACTCCCATAGAACAGAATGGAGAGAACACAGCGCTTCCCAGTACTGGGAACTCCTATAAAACAGAATGGAGAGAACACAGCGCTCCCCTGTACTGGGAATTCTCATAGAGCAGAATGGAGAACACAGCGCTTCCCTGTACTGGGAACTCCCAAAGAACAGAATGGAGAACACAGTGCTCCCCTGTACTGGGAATTCCCAAAGAACAGAAAGGAGAACACAGCGCTCCCCTGTACTGGGAACTCGCTCGCTCTCCCATTGGTCCAAATAACAGCGCCTCTTTTAAGTTAGCCAATCACAAACCGAGCTGGCTCTGAATTTCTTTTCCCATAGAACTCTATGAGAAAGTAGCTCGCGCTCTGATTGGCTAAGCTGGACGAGCCCCGCTAGCTCAACCAATCAGCTCTTTTCTGCCTTTTTACTGTATTTTGAACTGTCCCGCCTTTGATTTTGATTGGTCTGTATTTCTTCATAGGCAAGAATGGGTCCCTGTCGCTTCTATTCTGATTGGCCGAGATAGCCAAGCCCCCGCTGGCTCAACCAATCAGCTCTTTAAACTGTCCTGCCTTTGATTTTGATTGGTCAATAGTTCTCCATAGGTTTTAATGGGTCACTGTCGCTCCTATTCTGATTGGCTGGTTTATGCCAACCAATGAGAATAGCTTTCAGAATTTGAATTACTGTATTTCCCGGCAATTTCCAATATCCTAATTCTTGATATTGCGCCGTTCTAGATTTTTGGAAAGTGATTTTTTTAATTTATTTTTTATTTTTGAGATTTGAGCTCTTTTTCTGATAATGTTTTACGCCTTTATAAAGGCGATTTTTTTTCTTCATACTCAATGCCGCACAAGCTCAGCACTGAGATTTCTGTTGCGAACTTCTATGTTTCCTCGCATGTTCCGTCCTCGCTTCACTTCACCTCCGCCGGAGCATTTAGACCAAAATCAACTAGGTCTGACTGTCGGAGCTGCCGAGCGCTGTATTGCGCCGCACTTTGCCGACTCGCGATCGAACATGCCTCGGAGTTTTCGAGTGCGCCACGTCCTGCCCCGGAACGCCTACAGCGCGCCCACACCGCGCCCATTGCCCGCCCCTTCATGTGAGGCGCAGCCGAAAGTGGCGAACGCTGCGCCTAACATCGCATCCCTTCGTCCGACAGTGGATTCGGGCCGGTGAGGCGCAGAATACGCCTGAAATCGGGCGAAAACCCCGATCATACATGTCGCCCAAAGTGCATGGGTCCCTGTCACCCGTGTATTTGAATGCTCCATAGACGCACTCAGCATAGGAGAGGCTCACCAACCTGGGCCAACCTAAGGAAGCACCTACCCTTTTGTAAACCTTTATATTGTAAGGGCAGTGAAGCAGGAAATGCTCCATGCTCTCTAGTGCATTGCTGCACCCCTCTCGGGGACATCCCCTATCATCGGGGTGCCTGAACTTCACATTACCACTTACATATAGCTTTCCATGGAAGCAACAACAGGCCACATCCCAAACCTTTAAAGGGATCCTATCCGAATTCAGAAAACGTAACCCTGCCCTCAGATCCCAACTTGGGCAATCCTTGAGGGCTAGTGGTCTCGAGAAATGGGCGACAAAACCCTCTCATCCAGGAATTTCCTGGCGAGGGTTCTTATCTCCACCATCTCCAGACACCATCGGCGGATGATCTTCAGAGTCAGGGCAACATAAGCCGGGAAATTCTCACGTGATCTGCGAAAATTCTTCACTTGACTCCCCAACTCCCATTCCTGGAAGTAAGGCTGAAACCACTCCCGACAGGAGACCACCTTCAGAGGAGGGCCTGCAGTCCACATGCACGCCAGGTTGATCTTAAAAAAGGTGTTCGTTAAGAACACTATGGGGTTAACCATACCTAATCCCCCTAGTCTCCTCTTGTGGTATGTCACCTCTCTCCTGATTAGGTTCATTCTGTTCCCCCACAACATCTGGAAGAACAGACTGTAAACCCGCGGCCAGAGAGACTCGGGCAAAGGACACACGCTGCCCAGATAGATGGATAATGGGAGCAGGAAAGATTTGATCAAGCTAATTCTCTCTCTAAGGGTTAATGACCAACCCTTCCACCGGTCCACCTTCTGAGCGGCATTATTTAGCCTGTCCTCCCAATTTTTTTGGGGGTAATCACCCTGGACGAAATCAATGCCTAAGATCTTTACTGTTTCCTGGGGGGCAGGGAGAGTGTCTGGAGGATCAAACATAGGGTCCCCTTCCCCCATGCAAAGACTTTCACACTTATCCCAGTTAATTCTGGACCCGGAAGCTTCCGAATAGCTCTCTACCTCCGACATCACCCATCCCGCCTCCTCTTTCGAGGAGACAAAGACAGTGACATCATTGGCATAGGCTATTACCCTCAGGGCAGGTTCTAATGTCCGCAAGGCAATCCTTACCCCCGCCAACGGTCCGCAATCTAGCCTCCTTAAGAAGGGATCAATTGCAAACGCATAAAGCAGAGGGCTTAGGGGAAAACCCTGACGAACACCAGATTCCACCCCGAAAGGTTGCCTGAACCAACCGTTCACCAATGGAAAAGTCTCCGCCCATTTATACAAGGTCTTTAACCAATTTATAAACCTCCCCGGCAGGCCATAATTCAGAAGAGTGGACCAAAGGTATTCATGATTAACCCGATCAAAAGCTTTTGCCAGATCCAAAGAACCCCTTCCAGTGAACCGCTCTATGGCCTCACTGAAACCAAGGGCCAAGCTAACGATGCAGCGATCGGGAACGGAGCAGTGCTGAGCCGATGAAAGGAACTGTGAGGCAGATTTTATCAGCCTATTGAAAAGCACTTTTGCCAGAATCTTTCTGTCCACATTGAGCAGCGCTATGGGACGCCAATTCTCAATGTGGGACGGATCTTTACCCTTTGACAGGATGATCAGGGCAGACCTTCTCATTGACTTTGGCAGAGTGCCTGCGGAGAGGAACTCATTTAATACCTCAGTCAAGAGGGGAACCAAGATGTCCTTAAAGGTCTTGTAAAATTCCGATGGTAGGCCATTGGGTCCCGGGGATTTCTTGAGGGCTAAGCTCTCACTCGCCTCCTTCACTTCCTCCTCTCTGATCTCTCCTGTCAAATCATCAGAAGACAGGCTTATTCCTGATTCAGGACTGGCTTCAGCCAGGAAAGCCGAGAATTTGTCTCGATCTAGTTCCCTCCTGCCCAAGAGATGCGAGTAGAAGGACCTAACGATCTCCAGGATCTCTGATCTGGACCGTTTCAGAGATCCCGTACTGTCTTTTAGGCCCGTCAACATCTTACAACCTACTGACATCCTACAGTTCTTGTAGGGATCCGGCGAGCGGTATTTACCAAAGTCCATCTCAAAAACCAAGGATGTGTATCCATCATACTGACATCCCTTGAGCAAGGATTTCACATTGGAGATCTCCTCCCGGCTACCTCCAGTCGAGACCAACTGCTTGAGTTTCCTCCTTAGACTCTGATACAGGCGGTACCTGTTCAGACTCCTAAGGCTCGAGGTCTGGCGGAAGAACTTTGCAGCTCTCTTTTTGAATACTTCCCACCACTCTGATTTGCTTCTACATAGGCCCAGTAATGGTACCTGACTCTGAAGGAAGTCCTCGAAGGATTGTCTGATTTCCGTTTCTTCCAGGAGTGACAAATTCAGCTTCTAATAACCTCTCCCCATACGAGGGGTCTCTGAAATATTCAAAGAAAACAAAATCAAACAGTGGTCGGAGAAATCTACCTCCACCACCGACAAGGGAGTCGAGATAGCTTCCTCGTTTAAATAAAACCTATCTAACCTAGACCTAATATGACTACTCCTATGGAAAGTAAACCCCATGTGGCCTGGGGTATGCCTGATTTGGACATCCACCAGGCAAGCTTCGCTGACTATTCTATTCAAAGCGATGCCTTCATAGCCTACACCTCTGGAACCTCCCAATCTATCAGAAGACCTCGAGACGGTATTGAAGTCCCCTCCAAAGATGACTTGGCGGCTCGTAAAAAGGAAAGGCTTAACCTTCATAAAGAGACATTTCCTGTCCCACTGGCTTTGTGGACCATAGATGTTAATTAGTCTTAATTCTTGTCCCTTCATGACGACATCTAAGATCAGACACCTCCCCATTTCGAGCTCAATAACCCTTCTGCATTCAACCTCGGCGGTAAAAAGAACCGCCACCCCCCGGTATATGGCTCGGCTGCAAGAGACCAATAGGAGGGACCGGCCCTGCAGTCCCCTTTAGCTTTCCTTATGGCCTAAAAGTCTGTCAGCCTGGTCTCTTGCAAGAAAAAAATGCCAGCTTCAACCCGGCTGAGAAAATCAAAGGCCGTATATCTAGCCATATCTGACTTAATGCTGGCAACGTTAATACTTGCCAGCGTCACTGGAGTTGGTGCCGCCATCACTGGCGATCAAGCTCGACATCCTTCTTCTTACCTATACCACTCACCTCCCCCTCCCCATCCAAGGTCGAGGGTTTTACCCTTTTTAAACTTACAGACATATCCATATTTACACCACTATCACCCTTCCCACGTGCTATTTGCTCCTCCCCACCACTCAGTTGCCCGGCTCTTTCTCCCTCTACCCCGGGATTTGAGGGTCCTTAGCTGTCATTTGGGATCTCCCGGGGGTGATAGCGCCACTCCCCGAAGACCCCTCCACCTTCCCTTTTTGTACGTCGTCCTCTTCCTTCTCATCCCCTGATGAGGCCAAAAGGGTACTGAGGACACCGTAACGGTTGGTGGTTTCAGTCAGATGGGGGGGTTTTACCTAGCCTTCCTTTTTCCAGCACCTGGCTCAGGATTAAGGGGGTAGAGTGGTCCCATTCTAATGAGAGTGAGTTGCCCCTTCTCCCTCTCCATTTCCCCCTTTTTGCACTCCATTTTGTAAGCTGCTCCTCCCTTTCACCTCCATCACTCACTTCTCCGCTTCCTGAGTGATAGGAGGCTGCAGGGAGGGCATCTTCCTCCTCTTCCTCAGTCCTCCTGGTCTCTTCCTCTATGTCACTCTCCCTCATAGCCTCGGTTTGTCCTGCTCTGGAGGTGGTTTCCGGGTTTTTTTTAGTTCAAGGACCCACCAGCATGGGTCTGGAAAGCCCCTTCCCTCTCCTTTCTACGCACCTCCATACGTCTCAGCTGTGCTGTCGTTTTCTTTTTCCTCGTCATTGGCTCCTCAGCTCCTTCGCCTTTGCGGTTTCCCTCATCTGTGTCCTCTCCCACGTCCTCAGGTCCCTTGCTCTCTCCCATACGCCTTGAGGATGCGGAGTTATTGGCGGCAGAGCAAGGGCAGCAACTAAAGGGTTGACCCAAGTCACCACACAGGTGACAACGAATCCTGCCACAGGATGTGGCTAGATGGCCTACCTCCCCACACAATGCACACACCTGTGCCCTGCACTGGGCACTGAAATGTGTGGGGTCGCCACACCTGTGACAAAGCTTCAGCTGCCCCTGGTAAAAGACCAGGATTCTATCCCTGCCTGGATGGTGGAGGATGGGATGTGAGTGACGGTGTTACCAGCGTACCTAAGTTTGACCATGAAGGTCCAGGCCCCTGACCAGATGCCGAATTCATCTCTATTTTTTACTGGAAACTGGACCACGTCTCCATATCTGTTTAACCAGGTCATGATGTCTAAGTAACAGAGTGATTCATTACTTGTTAAAACGGTCACTCTCTTAACATTATTTTGGCGGGATATCGCTTGGGCAACGAAACCCCGCCACTTGGGCGATGACTGTTTGAGCCCATAGTGGGACCAAAAAAGCTCAAGTCCCTCTGCCCGCATGAAGCTCACGTCATATATGGAAGACCCAGTAGGATGTATCAGGGCAAAGATGTCCGATACCCTGAACTCCATCCCAAATAGGAGCTCCACCACCTTAGATCTATTAGGAATTGTATCATTGCCTACCTACTTGAGACGGACGACATTTCTCCTGGGTACACCTTGCCCGGTTGTTGGAGGTTGCCTGGCACTTTCTCCTCCTGACTTTTGCTCTCGGAAGGCAGAGAGCCCATGCCTCTCTGTCCAAAAGGACAACTGTATCTCCCTCCCCTCTATGGTGACTGATTGGTCGCCTCTCTTGAGGGCCTCCAGGAAACGGCGCTGATCTTTCTCGCTGCTGGAAACCGGTGGTGGTGGTCCAGAGAACCTATCCTCTCCCGCCGCTACTTTTGCATAGCTGCGGCCCCCACTATATGACGAGGGGTCCGCTGCAGCAGGAGGGGCAGGTGGGCCAGTACCCTCCCCATCCCTGCTAGTACTAGCCCCAACATTAACCCCATTTTCACCATCATTCATTCTTGAATTTTTTCCCTCATTCATTCTTGAATTTCTTCCCTTACTATCACGCTTTCCAAAAACATTTTTTCCCTTATTTTTCCCCACATTTAACTCACTTTCTGCTTTCTCCCCAACTTTCTCTCCCGTGTCCATTTCCACCTCCCCCTCCAAACTCTCACCACCTTTTTTCTCCAACATTTAACGGCACATTCTCACCAACATTCCCCACATTTACCCGCACATTCTCACCAATGTTCCCCACATTTACCCGCACAATCTCTCCAACGTTCCCCACATTTACCCACACATTCTCACCCACATTCCCCACATTTTGACCCATATTCTCACCATCAATTTTTCCTTTTGCATTCTCATCCAAACTTTTGATCGCGAGTTTACTCTCATATTCCACCACCTTCTCGCCTATAAAACAAAATTTTCGCCTTCCTTTCAGGATCAGCTCTCTGATTTAAGTACTGGTGTGGGGGGGGGGATCCCCACCTCATTAGGTCAAGAATATTTGTGGGACTAACTGCATCTTGAGCCCAACTTACAACCCCTCTACAGCCCCTCCATGGAATCCCCCCGGTGACACTGGGTTTTCCCCCACGAGGAAGTGCATGAACAACCATTTTAGATAACTCCATGTCTACTTTCTGTGCTCTCGTTCTTCCTCCCTCCTTCCTCAGTAAGGTCGTCCCCAAAGCTAAAGCTCTTTTTTCTTTTTGGCGGTTATGTTTTTTATTCTAAACTGTAGATCATCTAAGTTATTTTGGAAAGTTCTAATTTCGCTTCCACAAAAAATTATTTTGGGGCCCCCCACCCTTCAAATTTTTTAAGGAAAAATGGCAATTCTGGAACCGAGGGTTCTGGTTGAGTTCGTTCTTTCTCATATGAGCCCCTGTTTTTAATGAGCTCACATACCCCCTCCTCTCCTGTAGATGATGGTTCACCGCTCTTTTTGTGGAACATTTTTCATTCTGCTGAGGCCCTTCTTTAACTTTATTTAAGATACGTTGGTTTGATCTACTGGTTTGTTGTGAATCTCCGTTGATGTAGCGACTGTTGCCTGGAAGAGCAGATCACTGCTCGATCCCTTGTTCCCACTCTTTGGTACCTTCCCAGATGATTTGCTTGTTATCAGATCACCGCTTATTCTGTTTTGGTCATGGCTGCCACTGGTCTTGTTGACTCTGTCGCTGTTGTCCTGGTTATTTCGATCGCCACTGTCGCTGAAAACCTTGACTCCGGTGCTGCCACTGGACATTCTCTTATCCAAATTTTCCGCAGGTCACATTATTATGCTTTCTTGTCCTGCTGAAATGCTGCTGGACAGGATGGACACTCACTTGCCACTGAACACGCTCTGGCGCGCTGAAACACTGCTCTGTGCTGCTGGACGTTCTGATACTTGGTTTGGCTGCTCATATTGCAGGCTAGGTGTCAGGAAAGAGCCCGCCCGCCGGCCCACTCAAGGTACGACGGCTGACTTGGGGTGATATCGTGACGTTGCGCTGGCCCCCTAGGGGTGCACAAGGTCAGCCGATACGTTCCACTGTTAACCCCCTGTCCACTACGGGCACAGGAGAACGAACAAGCTCAAGGCAAGGACCTCCATGGTTTAAAATTTTTTAGAAATTTTTCCTTTTTTCCCCGGGGGCCCCAAACCAAAAAGGCAGAGGGGATTTGCCCGGTTTAATAATGGGGTCAAAAATTGGGTGTAGGAAAGAGGGGTTTTTGGGGTTTTTGGAAAAAATGGGCTGACTTCTGTCTTTTGGGTTTCAGGCTCTATGCTAGGGGCTTGGGTGCCCAAAATTTTGGGGAGGGGGCAGCTGGGATTTTTGGGGGCAAAAGGGTAGAAGCTGGGGGAAATTTAAAAATTAAAGGGGGCTTTAGGGGAGGGAAAAATACACAAATAGCGTGCAAGATAAATGAAATTAAAAGAACGGGAAAAAGAATTAAAAACAGGGGTGGAGTTTTTTGGGAAAGGGGGAATTGTTAAAAAAATTTAAAAAAAAAACCCAAAATCTTTTTTCCCCTTCCCCCGACCAAAGCCAAAAGGAGTCCCCCCCCAAAACCCCCAAAAAAAAGAACTAGAATAAAAAATTGGGAGGAAAAATAACCCTAGTGGGGTTTCAAAAACCCCGTGGCTGGACGAGAGCTACGACTGGGGGTTTTAAAATTTTCAGGGGAAAAAAGTCTTTTTTAGAATTGACCGTTAAAAAAAAACCGGAAAGGGGAGGTGGGCCCTTTTTCCCATTAAAATCCGTCTGGGCCAACACTTTTCGGAAGAATAGGGACAGGTTAAATGAACGGGGGGGGAATCAAAATGGGTTTAAAATTACATTTGGGGGAGTAAAAGTAAAATACACTCAATTTTAACCGGGCCACTTTATTAGGGGAACCCCCATGGGGTAGTTAAACGGGTTTTTGGAAACCCCCCTTTTGCCTTCAGAACTGCCCCCAATTCTTTGTGGCAAAAGATTCCCCAAGGGGTTGCAATGAAGCTCAAAAATTTGGGACCAAGGGGGCCCAAAAGATGCCCAAAAAAATATTCCCACACCATGACACCACCGCCCCCACCTGAACCGTTTATAAAAAAGGCAGGATGGATCCATGCCTTTCCCTGGTTTTTTGACCGCCAAATTCTGACCCTACCATCCAATTTTCGCAGCAGAAATCGAGACTCATCAGCCCAGAAAACTTTTTTTTTCCCAAATTTTTTCAAATTTGTCCAATTTCGATGACCCTTGGGAAAATTTGGGGGAAGCCCCCAGTTTTTTGGTTCTTAGCTAAAGGGGGGGAAACCCGGTTTTGGTTTTTTCTGTTTCTGAAAACCCATCCCCCTTCAAAGTTGCCTTTTACGTCCCTTTAAGATGTTTCTTCTGCCTCCCGGGGTTGAACGGGTGGCTTTTTTTGGGGTCACTTTTTGCCTTTCTATCAGTTTCGAACCATCTGCCCTTTCCTCCCCTTTTTAAAACCTTTTCGGGGCATCAAAAAGGGGAAATTTCCCCCCCACAGGACGGCCAGCCACGTGGATTTTTTTTCTTTTTTCCCGGCCCCCCCCTTTCTGAAAAACCCAAGGATGGTTTTTGCGTGAAAATCCCAGGAAATCAGCATTTTTCTGAAATCCCTCAACCCCAAAACCCTTCTGGCACCAACAACCATGCCACTTTAAAAGGGGCCAACTCAAATAAACCTTTCTTCCCCATACGGGAGGCTCTTTTTGGGAATGCAGGGGGGACGCCTTTGACCATTTTCTACATCCCTATAAGGGCACGTTTTCCCGGGGCCATGTGTTTTGGGTTTTGATTAAAAAATTAATTTTTTAACAGCATTTGGGACAGGTGTACCTAAAAAAAGGTCCCGGGGTAAATTTGAAAAATTCTAATGGGAGTCTGCAAAAAGGCCTCCCAAATATAACAAACCCATAGAAGATATGCCCTTTCGGGGCAAAAAGATGAAGCATCTAATCAGAATGGGGTTTTGTTTTTAAAAATACCCAGACTAAAGGGGGAAATTTCTGAAACCTGTAGCTTTTCAAAAAGGGAAACCCGGGTTTTTTGGGTCTAAAAACTAAAGAAAATTCCCTTTTTTCCCAAAGGGTGCAAAACCCAACCCTAAAAAAAGGAAAGGGCCCTTCTAGACTTAATATTGACTAATAAACCTGCCCGAGAAAGGTTTGGGGGGAAACCCTGGGGAAATAGGGGCCCCATAATAAAATTTAAATTTTCCATTTACCCTTCAATAGAGCTTTTTGTAAAGGACCCAAAAAACACTGAATTTGGGGAAGGCAATTTTTAAACCCGGGCTTAGAGAGGCACAAAACTGAAATTGACGGGGGGAACAAGGTTTTTTAAAAATTCAGAACAAAAAATAAATGGGAAAGATTTTTAAAAAGGGGTTGTCCCACTACTTTTTCTCTTACCTCAGTCCCTTTTTTCCCTTTGATTGCACTTTGAATTCAGGGGTGTTTTTTCCCGGGCTTTTCCCTGGGCTAAAAATAAAAACCAGGTCCTGTAGCTATAGCAACCAGTCTGACAGCCTATCAGGAGAGATCAAAACTTTCTGAACTTAAGAAACCCTTTGGGGAAAGCTAAATTGCCCCCCCCATACAAGAGGGCATATCTCAGAAAAAGTGGGCCCCACTGTTAATGGACACATTTGCAAAGTGATTTTGTTTTTGAAAAGATCTTTTAAAAAAAAAAACCCAATCCTGTAGTGAACAACCCCTTTAAAAAACATCTTGGGCCCGCCCCGTAAAGGGGGTACTTTTCCCAAAAAATGGTAAAAAAAAAAAATAAAAACAGGAAAAACCCAATTTTATCAACAGAGATTTTAAAGGAGGCAAAAAAAAACAAAAAGAAAGCGTTTAAAGCTACTAAAACAGGGGGGGCCATTTGAAGAACCAAAGAAAATATGGGGAAAGAAAATAAAATGTGAAAAATTTAAAATAAAGGCACAAACTAGACAGAAAGACGTATTCAATAAAAGTAAAACTAACCCCCAAAAAAATTTTTTAAACTATAAAAAAATAGAAAAAAAGATTAAAAAAAAAAAAGGGTTGGGGCCCTTTAAAAAAGAAACAAAGGGAAAACCCAATAAAAGGGCGTTTGGAAAAAAAAAAAAACCTATTAAACCAATTTTTTTCCTCCCCGTATTTTACCGAGGGGGAAATGACTTCCTGTTGAAACAGGGGGAAGAGGTAAAAACCCAACTTAAATTTTTCTTTTCTAACCCGGGAAGAATTGCACTCTCCCCTTAGGAAGATTAAAATAGACAAACCCCGGGCCCTAAACGGAAAAATAAAAACCCCATGTCCAAAGGGGAAATTTTAAAGTGATGTTTTTAGATAGGCCCCTTTTTTTTTTAATATTTATGGACTTTTATAAAAAAGGGTATTTCCCAAAGGTTTGGGGCCATAGCAAAATTTTTTGCCAATTTTTCCAAAAAGGGGTCAAAAAGTGATTCTGGAAACTATGGGCCCCCGGAAAGTTTTAACCTTTTGTTGTGGGTAAAATTTTTTAAAGGGTTTTTTCTAAGAAATGCATCCTGGAGTATCTCACTGAAAAATAAATGTATAACGCCGTTCCACATGGGTTTTATTAAGGATCGGTCCCCGTCAGACTAATCTTTTTCATTTCAATGAGGGAGATTAGTTTTCCCGACTAGATTGGGGTGAGGGACTGGATTTTCATAAAAAAATTTTAATTTTTTTTAAAAGGGAAAATACTGTTCCACAAAAAAAGGTTTGGGAAATTAAAAAAGAGAAACTTGGGGCTGGGGGGGAAAAAAGGTGAAAAATTTGGGGGAAACAAATGGGTTACGAATAGAAAACAAAGGGTTGGGAAAATTTAACGGATCCCCTTTTTCTAGTGGGGTACCACATTTCTCATATTTTTGGCCCCCTTTCCCCTTTAATTTTTTTCATAAATGACTTCCCCAGGGATTCCAGAAAAATAAATTTATCTTTGGCAGATGAAAAACTAAGCTCTGTAAAGAAAACCACACAATGGAGGATAATGTGTTTTTAAAAAGGAATCTGGATAGGGGGGAGGGCCTGGGCAGAGAAGGGCAGATGAGGGTTTTAAAACTTTATAAATTTCAAGGTTATGATCAGGGGAGGAAAAAAACCCTTTTCATGGGGGGGGACATTTTTTAAATGGAAAAAAAACTGGGTAAAAAAGGGCATGGGGGAAAGGGCTTTGAAAAATCCTATGGACAAATAAACTTAACTGTAGCAGCCATTTTTCACAGGGGACGCCCAAAAGGGGGAATTTTATCATGGTGTGTATTTAAAAGGGGGGAAAAGATGCACATTATGTGAACATTAATTTTCCCACTATAAAAAGGGCCACGGTTAGACCACACATGGAATATTGTTTTACAGGGTTTTTGGGGACCCAAACACCCGGAAAAAACATTTAGAGCTTGAACAGTACAAAGGGGCAACAAAAATAAATTAAAAGGCCCTTTGGGGGGACTGCAATTTTCCAGGGAAAAATTAGCAAGGGGTTTGGGTTAAATTAAATTTTTGAAAAAAAGACCGGCTTCCCGGGGGGGCATAATAAATATTTTTAAATAAAATTAAGGGCCAAAAAATTTTGAGATCTCGCTAAAGATTATTTATACCCAGGGACTGAATCTAAACAAGGGGCGTCCCCCTACCGCTTTTTAAGAGGAAAGAAAAATTTTCTACATTTAAAAATAGAAAGGGATTTTTTACTTTTTAGAAACGGTGGAACTCTCTGCCCGAGACTTTTTTAAAATCCTGCCAAGGAAATTGTTCCCGGGGAAAATTTACTAACAGGGTTCAAGAAGGGCTTGGATGCATTTCTGGAGAGTGATAACATAACAAGTTATAGTGACTAGGATTCCGAAGAAGGGGCTGGATACATTTCTAGATGTAATATAACAAGTTATAGTGACTAGGATTCTAAAGGGGGTCGTTGATTCCGATTGCCAGATTGGAGTCAGGAAGGATTTTTTTCCCTAACATGAGGTCAATTGGCTTCTACCTCATGGGGGTTTTTGCCTTCCTCTGGATCAACACTTTAACACTTTAACACTTTAGCAACACTTTAATAAATGGGCTGAACTGGATGGACGTATGTCTTTTTTCGGCCTGACAAACTATGTAACTATGTAACCAGTTCTCTCGTTTGGTTATAAGACCGTTCCGTTACCGACTTATAACAGGGCCAGGAACCCTACCCTGGGGTAGCTATATACTATAGACCGAGTACTAGGCATGTGAGGCCGATGATCAAGACAGACTAACTCAGATTAAAGTTTATAGATTTAATTAACCTTGGAGGGCACACTAGATAGGTAATATGTACAGAATGATAATACATACAGGTAAGAGTCAGAGGTGCAAATATAAGTATGGGTTACAGACAAAGGCAGTAAAAAGTGTCCAGTTACCTTTTGGTTGGCTTGGTTCTGGGCTCACATGGGGGGGGGCTTATGTGGCCTCGCTTCTGTGTATGGATGCTCCTGGAAATGCTCTTAGGTACTCCCCCTCCTGGATCAATGGTTGAGCCAACCCGGGCTCCTGCATATATCTGTGAGGGGACAGCCCACGTGGCAGCCCCCTACACGCCCCCACACAGCCCTGGGACGGTCTATGAACTCCTCCCATTCTGGCCATTGCAAAATTTCTGACAGAAACCAAAAATGGACCTAACCGGCAGGGCATTGGCACAGAACAGAACCGGTGCCACCATCAGAACCAGCTGGACCTACACTACGCCTGGGTACCAGACACCCCTATCCTAAGGACTCCCTAGGTCCAGTTCTGTATATCTCGGTCCCCCTGCCTCATGCAAGCATGGGGTAGTGGCAAGTGTGGCGGGATTTCCAGATTTTAAGATATGAACTCGCCATCTACCAGTTATGAGCGGATCGCCTATAGATCTATATGAAATATCGGAGACGTGTCGGCTGGGTTGGATTAATTGAAGTCTTTGAAGCTTGGAGTTGTAGAGGGCACATTTGTTCTGTGCTAATTAATGGAAATGAGGGTTCTTTTGAGGTGTCCACATGTCCTGCTGTGCTGGCTTCCTATGGAAGAGCATTTACAATGGGTCTTGGCTGTGCTGATTAACGTGTAAATTGAGCTTTCCTGGGGGCCGGGGGCCATCTGTGAGATCTGACTAGATACGAAATTGGGGATGAAGTCACTTTTTGAGTGAATTTTTCCTCACACTAGGTTTAGGCTGATTGAGGTAGTTGCATGGCTGACTGCTGGGCATATTGCATGGATTACTGGGCACTTTCTGGCTTGGCATGTTGCAGGGCTGACTGCTTGGCACATTATTGCAGGAATTACTGGGCACTTTCTGGCTTGGCATGTTGCAGGGCTGACTGTTTGGCACATTATGAATGGGCATATTGTAGCTGGACCTGGGTTTGGTCTCTGCAGCCTCAGGGAGAGCAGGAGAAGTTGTATTACTCGCTCCACTCAGGTAACCTGTGATCCCCCTGCCCTGTAAATCACTCCTCCGCTGGCTGTGCTGTGTTCAGAGCTGCCAGCAGCCCGCGCACTGGGAACGGGATTGCTGACAGCTCTCTTGAACTTGCCGGCGTCTCTGCCTGCTCACTGCTGCTCAGTCATACCTGCTTCAGAGAGAGGGGGGAGGGCATCGCTGATCACATCCCCCGCATCTCCGGCCCATGCTAGCTCCGCCGCTCACATTCACAGCCTTGCGGGCTGCCGTAGAAAGCTTCCCTGCTGTGCTCTTGCCGGCTCTCCTGCTGTCGGGGATAACCATATCGCTGATTTTCTCTTTTTTGATCCTCCTCACCCTGCCACTTGCTGCACCTTTCTTCTCCCCAGTATCGCTTCTCCCGGCCCCTGCCCCCCCCCTGGGGGATGGGGGGGGGCTTTTGAATGCCGCGTGCTCATCAGGGTAGCTGCCCCCCCCTCCCTAGCAGCAGGTGGGAACAGCATTCCCCGGCTACACATGCAGCAGAGCTGAGTTTGCTTTATAGCTCCTCCTCTTCCTTATCTCGCTGTTACGGCCCTGGGGGGTGGAGAATGGAGAACACAGCCTCCCGTACTGGGACTCCATAGAAAAAAAGGAGAACACGCGCTCCCCGTACGGGGAAACCCCAGTAAAAAAGAATGGAAACACAGTGCCCCCTTAGGGGGAACTCCCATAGGGAAAGGGAAAACAAGCGCCCCCTGCCCTTTCAAAACCCCTTATTTTGCAAACTGATTGCTTTGGTTACGAAGAATTTTGAACTAATGAAGGTTCCATGAGACTTTTGGGCCAAATCCAAAAGTGAAATAGCTTTTTTTTCACTTTTAAACCAGGTGCTTCCTGCAAGATTTCAGACAGAGGAGTGAAAAGAATTATCAGAAGAGTTTTCCAAAAGCCAAGAACACCTGTAGAGAGCTACAGTAAGACCTGGAATCAGCAGGTACAACAATACGTAATGCGCATACCCTCCATTGCCTGTATGTACACCACCCCCATGGCCTTAGCACCTCCACCTCAAGGGGCCTTATAAATTTTGCCCCCCTTTGGCCTTTTTGCACACTCCCCCTCCTTTTGCCTTATGAATCACCCCCATGGCCGTATGCCCTCCCCCTCAATCCTTTGCGACTCCCCCCTCCATGGCTTGTATACACGCAAGACTCACCACGCAAGACTCCATTGCTGACCACACTGTCCCAGATTTGTAGATGACCCCTCTGAGCTCTGTCCTCCACAAATTTTGGATTACCTACACCTCCAGGACTGTATTGTTGCTCTATCAGGGTTGACGATAACAGTGCAGGTGTATTCTCCATAAATGACGGATGTTGGGTTATAGCTGCCGTCTCCTATAAGTTCCTCTTCCAGTATATGTGACCCAGGTCTGTTTTGGATATTTTGTCCTCCTTGGAACCAATAAACTTGCTTTTCTTCTTCCAAGTTTCAGAGCCAGCACGAGCTTAGAGGAACCAGATATGAAACCAAAATTTTGAAAACTGGCAAGGGATGATCAAATTATGGCCCAGTAGCACCTTTATGGGGGAATTGATCCTGGAAATTTCTAATTTACCTGAAAGATAGACAAGAATCATCAGTTTGGCTGCATATTTACAGGACATGTTACATTTACTCAAAATATATGTAAAATAATGCAATGAAAATAATTTAAGCCAGAAAAAGACAACAAAACAGGTGAAAGGTTTGCTAAACACCATAGAAATAAAATTCAAATGGAAAAATTGTGTTTTTTCGGTTATTTCAAGGCCCAAAAAATTGGAATAGAAAAGTAATCAAAAGTTGGATCCATCCCTACATGGTACCAATACAAAATTGCATCTAAGCCTGCAAAAAATGAGCCCTCACTCAGGTCCATAGGTAAAAGTACAAAAAAGTTATTGGTGGCAGAATATGGTGCTGCAGCTTACATTTAAGAAATAGAGAATTTTTATTTTTTTATTTTTATTTTTAAAGTATTAATATACAGGGAGATTCAGGGCGACATGTATGAGCCTGGAGCTGACTGGCCAGTTCTACTTCTGTTTTTAATAGTTTATGATCCGACAGTATGCATGAAAGAGCGTTATGCGCCAAACATTGGAATATAGGGTGTTATGCTCCAGAGTTTTTCTCAGGCTAAACTTTGGTGCATTCTTATTGCATTTTTGGTGCATTCAAAAGTGTTGTATATAGTGCAGAATGCACCAAGTTTTGTCGTATAGTTTTTCATACATCTATACAACAGAGCTACTAGAGTTTTTTTGCTTAAAGTACGCCAAAAAACTGGTGCAGCTCCGTTCATACATGTCACCCTAAATGTACAAGTCAACAAAAAGTTTTAAAAAATAAAAATGAAAAATATTAAAAGTTCAAATCACCTCCCATCTTGCCATTTTACAAATAATAAAAAAATTGACACTTAACTGGTAACACCGCGTCCGTAAAGTCTGATCTATTGAAACTTATTATCACTTATCCCGTACACTGAACAAATACATTTCAAATGCCAAAATTGTGGTTATTTTCATGCCTCCAAAAAATTGGAATAAAAAATGAGCTAAAAGTCACACTTATTCCAAAATGGTGGCAATAAAAAGTGCACCTCAGCCTGCAAAAAAGGAGTCATCAACCAGGTCCATAAGTGGAAAACTAATCACAAACAAAGAGGGTGTCCTGAAACATAACTTTTAATAAATAATACCATTAAAAAGATAAAGATAATGATAAACATCAGATCTAATTTACACAACCGACATTAACACTAAGCCCATGTGTCCAAAAGTGAATACAAGGGACCAGTAGATACTGAACCCTAAATGGCCCTTCAAATATAACTGAGCCCTAGCCTATCAAAACCAGGAATATTGCCCCAATAAGAGCGCTCCCGTCCGGAACCTTTTACGGTCCCTAAAAGTCCCTATGGTCCCGTCCCGACATGTTTTGACCGGCCCCTCAAGTAATTCCTCCAGTCACCTCAGGAGACAATTTGGGGGAAAATTAATAATAAGAACCACAGGTATAAATATTTGAAAAAATTTTTGCAGGCAAAAAGTGACATCCAATAAGTCTAATTCCAATACTGGCACCATATTACCTGTTTATAATGGGAAATCCAGACCTTGGCGCTATAAATGTGAACATATGACACAAACAACACGTTACTTTCATATAGTCAGTAACCTGATATAGATGTTGGGTTTTTATCAGGAATATGACGTCTTCTTAATGTTATATTCCTATCTGTCTCATAGTCCCGAGTTCGGGACTCACAGCGTCGGCTGCACTCACAGCACTCGGGACTACGGGACAGATAGGAATATAACATTAAGAATACATCATATTCCTGATAAAAGCCCAACATCTATATCAGGTTACTGACTATATGAAAGTAACGTGTTGTTTGTGTCATATGTTCAAATGTATAGCGCCAAGGTCTGGATTTCCCATTATAAACAGGTAATATGGTGCCAGTATTGAAATTAGACTTACTGGATGTCACTTTTTGCCTGCAAAAATTTTTTCAAATATTTATACCTGTGGTTCTTATTATTAATTTTCCCCAAAATTGTCCCCTGAGGTGACCGGACGAATTACTTGAGGGGCCGGTCGAAACATGTCAGGACGGGACCATAGGGACTTTTAGGGACCGTAAAAGGTTAGGTTCTGGACGGGAACGCCCTTATTGGGGCGATACTTTTGGTTTTGATGGGCTAGGGCTCAGTTATTTTGAAGGGCCATTTAGGGTTCAGTATCTTTTGGTCCCTTGTATTCACTTTTTGACACATGGGCTTAGTGTCAATGTCGGTTGTGTAAATTAGATCTGATGTTTATCATTATCTTTATCTTTTTAACGGTATTATTTATTAAATGTTACATTTTAAGACACCCTCTTTGTTTGTGATTAGTGGTATATTAGTCAAGAGGCTGCTAGTGTAGTGCCGTCCAATTTTTCATTGAGAAACCATAAGTGGAAAAACCAAAAAAGTTATTGGTCGCAGAATATGGCGCTGCAGCTTAAATTGAAGAAATATAGAATTTTATTTTAAAAATAAAGTTTTATAAAAACAGGGCTAATCAAAACTCTTCAGACACCATTTTATTTCAGAAACCATAGGGAAAATGACCTCTCTGAATACCCCAGCAAGTATTGCGTGAAGGGCCTATCTTTTACACTATGTTCAGAACATGGCTGCCATCTTGAAATCCACCATATTGGATCAAGGGCCAGATTTTCCAATGGGAATGTGGTCCTGTAGCAGATCAAAGAAGACCAGGATTGTCTCAGACGTTTATTGTAGCTATCAGATTTTCAATATCTCTTGTGGTTTGGAAGTTACCAGCACAGAAAGTTCAAAACCTTAGTTGTTCATCACAGGTAACTGAAGATAGAATTGACAAAAGAAGAGAGGATTGAGGAGATTCTAGGGAGGTAGCTGCCGTATCATAGCTTCTTTCGCTGAAGGCCAGTGGCGGCTGTAACAAACAGCTCCTAGACCCAGCTCCATACATCTTTGCACCCTCTGGGTCTATAGCACTTACCTGACACCTGGACATTGACTGTACTTGTAGCTTTATCAGGAGTGACGATAACAGTGCAGGTGTATTCTCCGTCATCACTGAGCTGGACGTTGGGTAGATACAGGCTGCCGTCTCCTCTCACGAGATTATCTTCTGGTATATTAGACCCAGGTCGGTTTCGGATATGACTTCCAACTCTGAACCAATACACAGGTTTATCCCCTTCTGATGTTCTCAGAGTCCAGTGCACAGAAGATATAGTAAGATCCAGAGGGGAAGCCTCATAGCCAACGAACTGGCAAGGGATGGTCACATTATGCCCCAGCAGCGCCTTTATGGGGGAATCCATCCTGAGGATTTCTAATTTACCTGAAAGACTAACAAGAATTATCTATTTGGCTGCAAAATAACGAGATGAGTTACATTTACCCTCTGTAGTAAAAATATATATATAACAATGCAATGAAAACTATTCAAGTCAAAGTCAATAAAACATGCGAGAGGTTTCCTGCAGGAAAAGGGTTACCTGATCTATTTAGTTCAGGTTCCCTCCCTCCAGTTGCTCGCCTATTTCTAAAATGCTGGTCTTATCAGGTGCACCTTACCCAGGATAGTCCATAACTGCCATGGTGCCCAGGCTGGACCAGATGGGATGGCCATAGGTTGGCCATTCCAGGGATTTTCAATATAACATATTACATGAAGGTCTGATTAGTGAGGGTCTGACCCCTGGGGGATGTAGACCAAAACAGTTTTAGCTGGTTATTCCTTTAACCCCTTACTAACAATGGACATATAGGCAAATGTCTATAGTCGGTAAAGAGCTATGGAGCATGCTCACAGGGGTGCTGGCTGATTATCACAGCTGACACCTGCCACTAACAGCAGAGGTTGCTGCTCCGATCCTTGCTATTTAACCACTTAGATGTCATGGCAGTCACAGTCGCTGCATCTAAAAGAATGAGGAACGGTGCTGTCCATTGACAAAAACGCCAGATGGCGATTGGTTACCAAGGCAGCAGGAAACCTAATGAAAGTTTCCACAGCCGCCATGTTAACGTTGCTATTACTTCCTGCCCGAGGCAAGAAATAATAGAACCACCATCTTGGTACACCCGTCTTCATTATCTACATAACACAGAAGAGTGTAAAGGTGATCAAGCCCTGTAGTGGTCAAGTATCCCAGGAAGACTAAAGTCAACAAAAATAGTTTCAATGGTATAAAAATTTATAAATATTAAAAGTTATTTTACAAATAATAAAAATAGTTACAACTAATTGGTATCACCACGCCTGTAAAAGTTCAATCTATTGAAATCTACCATTTTTCATCCAGTACGCTGAACACCGTAGAAGAAAACATTTCAAATGCCCAAAACTTGGTTTTTCGGTTATTTTATGCCCCCAAAAATTTGGAATAAAAATTAATCAACATGTCAGTGCCAAAATGATACCAGTAAAAACTGCAGGAACAATACAAGCCCACAAACAATAAGCCCTCAGTCAGGACCATAGGAGAAAAAAATATTGGATCAAGGCCATGTTTTTTTTTGTTGTTGTTGGTTACAGTTAACTGAGGATGGAATTGACAGAAGAAGAGAGGATTGAGGCGATTCTGATGTCCGGGGAAGGCAGCTGCCATAGATTAGCTTCTTTCACTGAAGGCAGGTGGCGGCTGGAATGACTGTGCCCCCTTCCCCACAGACATGAGGTGGTACCATAGGTGGTAGCCTACTTCTGCCTCCCTGTTGCCCAAACCTTATTTCCCACAAGGGTTAGGGCCCGCCCCCACGGCCCAGGACAAATACCGGTTGGTTTATCCGACCGGTATTTGTCCTGTTTTCGGACCGTGCACACGACCGTGGGGGCGGCTTTTCTCCGCGATTAGCCCTCCCCATTCCCATAGACATGTTCATCTTATGTCCGAAAACCGGACGGAAGAATGAACATGTTGAATATTTTTCGGGTGGCCCGCCGTCTGAAAAACCGCCGGGCGGAAAACCTGTGCAGTGGGGACAGTGGGGACTGCTGCGCGGGTTTTCCATAGCGGCCCATGTAAAAGTTTGCGGCCGGTTTTTCAGGCTGTTTGCAAAACCGAAAACTGGCCAAAAACCGGTGCCGTGGAGACAAGTCCTTATGGAACTCTTGGATCTTGTTTTTCTTCACATGGCACAATTATTCTTTCATGTATTTGGGAATCCATTTCACAATTTTCCTGGGCATTGTATGAGGATATCGCACCTGTTTTACTTGCTAAATATAAGGACAACGTATCTACTTGGCAGCATGATCGCTGACAAGCTGGACTGTACTCAGAACTCAGAGTTTTCTTTCTATTTAATTCTATGGTTCTCAGTATGGCTGAACATTCCATCCCCCTGTACTGGAAACTCCCATAGAACAGAATGGAGAACACAGCACTTCCCTGTACTGGAAACTCCCATAGAACAGAATGGAGAACACAGCACTTCCCTGTACTGGAAACTCCCATAGAACAGAATGGAGAACACAGCGCTGCCTTGTACTGGGAACTCCCATAGAATAGAATGGAGAAAACAGCGCTCCCCTGTACTGGGAACTCCCATAGAAAAGAATGGAGAAAACAGCACTTCCCTGTACTGGGAACTCCCATAGAAAAGAATGGAGAAAACAGCACTTCCCTGTACTGGGAACTCCCATAGAACAGAAGAGAGAACACAGCACTCCCCTGTACTGGGAACTCCCATAGAACAGAATTGAGAACACTGTGCTCCCCTGACTGGAAACTCCCATAGAGGAGAATGGAGAACACAGTGCTCCCCTGTACTGGGAACTCCCATAGAACAGAATGGAGAACACAGCGCTCCCTTGTACTGGAAACTCCCATAGAACAGAATGGAGAACACAGTGCTCCCCTGTACTGGGAACTCCCATAGATCAGAAAGGAGAACACAGTGCTCCCCTATACTGGGAACTCCCATAGAACAGAATGGAGAACACAGCGCTCCCCTGTACTGAGACCTCCCATAGAACAAAATGGAGGGGACACAGCGCTCCCCTGTACTGGGAACTCCCATAGAACAGAATGGAGAACATGGCGCACGTGTTCAATCTGGTTGTGAAAAGGTTCCTTAAGTCTTCCACCGATCTTCAGAAGTTTCTGAAAATGGCCAGGAAACTGTGCATGCACTTCATCCATTTCCCACAAAGCCAGGAACACCCTCCTCGAGTTGGGAGCAGCAGAATGGCCTCCCCCAACACACTCTGATATGCGATGTTTCCCACCCGATGGAATTCCAGCCTGCACATGTTGGACCGACAGTATGAACAAAGAAAGGCCATTAACGATTTTTTTGATGATCCAGGCGGACAGGGATTACTCCCCTGTGTAACTTTGATGTCAGCCCTGCGTGACCCTGCTGTTTGTTGAGGCCATTCGAGGGGCCACGTTATTTGTCAGTCGCCAGGACTACGGGATGAATAACGTCATTCCACTGCTTTCATGTCCTGGAACAGATCTGAAAAATCTGTCTGGACAGGGGACTGGAGACGTGGCGATTACATCTCGCGGCCACATGAGTCCGGTGGGGAACTGAAATGGAGGAGTAGGAGGACATTGGAGCAGAAAACATTGTCTGGTGAAATGAGTGGATTTTCTACCCAGGGGGACAAGAGAGGAGGGAGCAGGAGCAGCTGGAGGAGGTAGATGGGGGATGAGGAAGACGAGGCAGATGACCCGCAAGCACCATGGCAGTATACAGTGGAGATGGAGGCAAAGGGGGCCCCTCGGAGTCACTTGTGCAGATGGCCCGCAGCATTGCTGATTTTCCTGGCTAGTGACAGTCGAAATAGTCAGCATCCGGCAGAAGATGACTCCTGGCTCTCCACCCTATGGACCCTCGCAACCGGTCCAAAATGGGAAGCCTTTTTCCCAGCTATTGAGAGGGAGGACAAACTCAAATACTATAGGGAAAAATTTCTCCGTAGTCAGTTGGCCGCTGCCTAGTGCGGCATCGTCCCTCCTCTGACAGGTCTGCCGGGGGGTTTTTCAGTGCTCACGTACTACTGCCGCGCGGGCTGGGGGAAGGTGGGGGGGGGGGGGGGGGGGGGTAGGCAGCAGTACCAACTCCATCAGCAGCAAACCTAAGTCTGGAGTCACTGATGAGCAGCTTCCTTCACCCGCCTAGCGAGGAGGGCCAGTCACCAGCAGCAGCAGCAGCAGGCCCTTTGGAGCAGACCCTGAACCAACAGGTGGTGGCCTACTTTGGGACAGCACTCTGCCACCACAGTTAGAAGATCCGCTGGACTACTGGGCAGCAAACTGGATGTGTGGCCGCAACTTGCCGAGTTCGCAGTGGAGAAGCTGTCCTTGCCCAGCCGGGTAGTGTGGCATCAGAGCTGGTGTTCAGTGCGACGGGGGCCTTCGTTACCCCAAGGAGAAACCGTTTTGCCCAAAGGGAAATGGAATGACTGCCCTTTTGTCAAGATGAATCAGGCGTGGATCGGCCAGGATTTCCACACACCAATGCCTTAGGCGTCAGACTACTCAGCCATGACACCTCACCCAAACTGTGAGAAATGAGTCTGGGTTCAAGCTACCTGCCTCAGCCACTATTCTGATGCCGCCATCCGCCTGATGCCACACATCTGCTGACAGTTTCTCCATTTTGCCACCAACCATCTCTACCAGGGACTGGAAATCGACACCCACCTCCACACTCTGTCATTGTGCCAGTGTCTGACCTCATGCTGCTGTGGCTGCTGCCGTGACCTCCACACTGTGTCAATGTGCCACTCTCTGACCTCATGCTGTTGCTCCTGCCGCCGTCCACCCCATTCTCTGTCATTGTGCCCACTCTGTGGCCTACTCCGTTTTTTGCCACCTCCAGAATGTGATTGTGCCACTGTCTGCCCTTTCATGCTGCTGCTGTGGCTGCTGCCGTGACCTCCACACGTGTCAATTGCCACTCTCTGACCTCATGCTGTTGCTCCTGCCGCCGTCACCTCCATTCTCTGTCTTTGTGCCACTCTGTGGCCTACTCCAGTTTTTAACCACCTCCAAATGTGATTGTCCACTTTCTGCCCTCATGCTGCTGCTGGGGCTGCTGCCGTGACCTAGACACTGTGTCATTGTGCCACTCTGTGGCCTATTCCTGTTTTTTCCCCACCTCCAAAATTTGTCATTGTCCCACTGTCTACCTCATGCTCCCTGCCGCCGTCACCTCCACTCTCTGTCATTGTGCCACTCTGGGGCCCTACTCCAGTTTTTTGCCACCTCCAGAATGGGATTGTGCCATTTCTGACCTCATTCTGCTGCTGTGGCTGCTGCCGTGACCTCCACATTGTGTCATTGGGCCCCACTCTGTGGCCTACTCCTGTTTTTGCCACCTCCTGAATTTTCATTGTGCCACTGTCTGACCTCATGCTGCTGCCGCCGTCACCTCCACTCTCTGTCATTGTGCCACTCTGGGGCCTACTCCAGTTTTTGCCACCTCGAATGTGATTGTCCACTTTCTAAACCTCATGCTGCTGCTGTGGCTGATGCCGTGACCGACACACTCGTCATTGTGCCACTGTCTGACCTCATGCTGCTGCTGCCGTGCCCTCCACACTGTGTCATTGTGCCACTCTGTGGCCTATTCCTGTTTTTGCCACCTCCAGAATGTCATTGTGCCACTGCTGACCTCATGCTGCTGTGGCTGCCGCCGTCACCTCCACACTCTGTCACTAATGTTGCCACCTGAGCACTCAGTTTGTTTTTTTCCAGCTTTCGCTGCCATGACTTTTTCAGGCTACATTCCCGCTTCAGTTTTTTGGTCAGTTTTGCCCTCTTAAGTGCCCAGGGGAATTTTTTTAGTGGAAGCGATTCTAAGAGCGGCGGCAGTCATGTGGCGTGTCATACTAAAACACAACATTGGTTGAAGACCAAACCAAGCTAAACCTCTGCTATTTAAGCATGGCACAAAAGTTCTACAAGCACCCTGCAGGCTCTGTGCAGCCTGGAAATAGCTGTTTTTTTTAACGTGATTCGTCCCCAAGTAATTTGGAACGAAGTTATTTTTTGCCGAGAAATTCGGCGAAGTGAACGAACCGAATTTCGGGAAATTCCCGAAGCCCATCTCTAATAATAATGTAATACAAATAATTTAGGTTACAGGCATGTTCCCACCACAGAGTTTGATGGCATATAGCTAGAATATGCCATCAAAGTCTAAAAGGTTTGGATCCCACCTCTTGGCTCCACAGCTATCTCAGAAACAGGCACTGAAAGTGTTGGCTCAGAATAAAGAGCTGGTCTCCCTTGTGCACAACTCTCCATTCTGTTCTATGTGAGTTCTGAGTATAGAACACAGCGCTGCCCTGTACTGGGAACTCCCATAGAGGAGAATGGAGAATACAGCGCTCCCCTGTGCTGGGAACTCCCATAGAACAGAATGGAGAACACAGCGCTCCCCGTATGGGAGCCCCCATAGAGGAAATAGAGAACACCCGCGCTCCCCTGTACTGGGAAAATCCCATTAAGGAAGGAGGAACACAGGCTCCCCTCTACTGGGAGCCCCCAAGAACAAATAAGAACACGTGCTCCCCCGTATGAAAAAATCCGATAAAACAAATGGAGAGAACACAGCCTCCCCCGTACTGGGAACTCCCTAAAAAATGGAGAACAAGCACTCCATGACTGGGAACCCCTAGAAGGAAAGGGGAACACAGCGCCCCCCTGTACTGGGAACTCCCCTGAAGGAATGGGGAAAAAACAGCACTCCACGTACTGGGAAAATCCCCCTAAAAAAGAATGGAGGAACACGCGCTCCTCTGTATGGGAACCCCAAGACTCATAGAAGAAAAATCCCGCTGTCCCCCCATAGACTCTAAGTAAGAAGTCCTGCTTCCCATAGACTCTAAAATAAGAACGCCTCTGTCTCCCAAGACTCTATAGAAAACTCCCTTGTCTCCCATAGACCCTATATAAAAACGTCCCCTGTCTTCATAACTCTAAGTAAGTACTCCCCCGACTTCCCCTAGACTGTATTGTAAGAACGTCCCCCCTGTCCCCCAAGATCTATAAAAGAACGTCCTGCTGTCTCCCCCGACTCTATGTAGGAACGTTCTCTGTCTCCCCCTAACTCATAGTAAGAACGTCCCCGCTGCTCCCCTGACTCTATAAAAGAACTCCTTTGTCTCCCCTAACTCTTAGTAAGAACCTCCCCTGTCTCCCATGACTCTATAATAAGAAAAGCCTCTTATCCCCCAAAACTCTAAGTAAGAAAAATCCCGCGTCTCCCATAGACCTATAGTAAAACATCCCTGTCTCCCATAACCTATAGTGAGAACT